>VXBB01015240.1:19788-55115 GCA_013399915.1 Illadopsis cleaveri
TTCTTAAGTGTTACTTTAAAGCTCGATACAAGAATACATATGGCTTATGAGAGATCAAAAGCAGGCACTATTGGAAAGGAAGAGATATAAACAGGAACGTGATAAAAACAGCGAGAAAAGTTTTGTGCACGTTTCATAGCACAAAACAAGACGAAATGTAACCAAAGGGAAGGAAGCTAAAAAAAGGGGTATGCAAAGACAATTCGCTGTGGAACTCCCTGTCACAGGAAGTTGTTGAGGTCAAGCACTTCTGCATTGGAGGGATTTCACATGTGTGGAGATACTGCAAGGTGGCACCTCACACACCACAGCTCCCAGGCTCTCCAGAAAAGATCCAGCTACAGTTTGGCACCCTACTGTGGGACTCTTGCCGGAGGCATTCAACAGCGGCTGTGTTTGATATGGTCAGATGGACTATACATCCCAACCTGCTCTGGCACTTCCCACAGAATGACATTTCAAAGTCCTTCCAGCGCCTTTTATGTTAAACATCGACTTAAAAAGTATTCTCAGTCAAAATACACCCTTCCTATTCTATCCTTTTCTGTCAGAAAAGTTATGGAGTTATTAATTAAAACCAAATTCCCCAACTGCTCTTGAAATAGAGCTGCTAACAGTTGAGAGCCAGAGTTATATAGACACATTTTCCTTTAATTAGAAATTCTTTACCCTTTAAGAATTTAACAAAGCACATGCAGTCTCAAAATAGGCACTATTTTTGATAGTAAGTACTTTGAAACCCGTTCAACCTGATTAAGTCTTATTAAGCATGACATGACATAGGCAGTTTAACAACATATAGACCTAACAAGCACATTGATTTTCCAAAAAGATTAGCAGGCAGTGCAATTTATTAGCTACCTACCTGTTGATGACAAATTGTAGATTTTGCCCCTTCCTGCTTGGTTTGCAAGCTTTATGGTACCCAGGTAGCAGCAAGACTCCAGGAGTTCAGCCAGCATGGATTTCAGATTGGGACTCTGGTCAGGCCCGTGTTTGTTGGAGTCGGGAGACATTCTGCTCACAGCAGGTCCTTTATTTTTTGGGAGAAAAAGGAAGGAACAAGTGAATGGAGTCTGCATTCAGGAAGCCTTTGAAAAAGTCTCTGAGAAACAGTTTTCTCTTCCTGACAGTTCCCCGAGTTCATTTTCGGCTTCTACTATACTCTGTGCAAGTAGGGGCTAATCCTTTTGTCACACTCCCTTTCCACTTGCCTCATAGTTCTTTCCATTTTTTCCCCCTAACCTTTTTTCTTTCTTGTGGAAAATAATTTGCCTGCTATGCCAGGCCTTCCTCAGGCCCCTGTCTCTGCCCCAACCAAAGCAGTCAGTCCCTGTGCAGCCGCCCCCCAGCTGTGCTGTTTTCAGAGACCAGAAGTCACCTTCTGCGTGGATTCCTATCATCCACAAGCTGTGACTTTATTCTGCTCTTTTTAACCTCATTACAGTTTCCTGAGGCACATGAACAGCAGCAGCAGCAACTGAGAGTGCCAGCCCTGTAGAAAGCCAAGAGCATTCACCATTCAGGAAACAAGAAGCCATTTCATTCTATACAGATATTTTATTCTTTTTGAAAGATAAAGCATGTTCGTTTGTTGCCATTCATTTTCCAGCCTGTGATGATAGCATTGACTGTGTGGCTGATGGAGACACTTCTATGTTTCCAGTATTTACCTGAACTATATCTTAATACATGGTAGCCTGAAAAGAGGGAATGGAGCACAGCTGTCTCCTATGGCATGGGAATGCATCTGCCCTGCTGGATATGCCCTGAAGGAAGTAGAGAACCCTCTAATTTCCCAGGCTAACACTGCCTGCTTATACAGCAGCTTTCATTCAAGAGTTTAGAAGGTGCTAGAGATGCTGTTGCTCAAAAGAAGTTCTGTCAATATGTTAGATGCTCTGTTCTTTCCAGAAGCTGGAAACTAGACTGTTTTTTTGGCAGGAGTCACCCACGAGTTTCCGACAATGTCGTGCTCTTAATTCTTGAGATTCTAACATCTGTTTATTTGCAGATGCCATTGGGTATACACTACATATTTCAACTGTGTAAAATTATTTTGGAGAGCATTAGTACTGTATGCTGTTTTTGCAGCAAGTGGGCTTATGCTATCTTTGGAACAACACATAGCTTTCCACAGTTCAACTGTTGACTGTTTTCTACACAGTGCTTGCTTTGGTTGGCATTTTTTTTCCCCCCTCATGGTTTTGTCCTGGGTTGGCTTAGCCTGGAGCCGAGCTGTGACAATGATTGACACATAGCTGTACACAATATTTGGAAAGTGACCTAATGAGTGTCCAAAATAGCAACAGATTGAGAAATGATAGGATCATAGGATGTAAAATAGTTGTGTGTCCTGTACGTTGCCTTGCAATTGAAAATTTCTGGAGAAGAACACTTGGAATAAGAGACAGCACTTGTGAAAAGTTGCTGTTATACAGGGTTTGCAAGTCTGCATGGCAGTGCCTGTGTATGTGACTTGCATACTGACCAAAGGACAGAAAAAAATAAAAGTGCCAGCACCCACAGAGTAAGTCTTGTACTTCAAGATTTTTGTCCTCCAGACTTTTTCCACTACAATGGATGCCTTCTAAATAAACATGATGAACACAGCTGTTTGGGGCATAAAAGCCCATTGTACCAAGAAAAAAAAAAAAGCAATAATAAAGGTTTAAACAGTAAAGCAACAATGAGCGTTTTGTTCCGTATGCAAGACTCATTTTGCAAAACAGACCTGCTTTAAACCAAACTTTATGGCAGCATTTGTTGTCCTAGATATGAAATAAAAGCATGTTAGACCATTAAGATGCAATAAATTGGCCATTGAACTGAGCTCCTCCCTCATTATAACACTATCCATCAGAGCCAAGTGTTTGAGGCTTTGTTGTGAGGCTGGTCACATGGAATTTAACACCTTGGAGACACAGCCAGGTATCTGTGGCTTTGTCATTGAGGGGTATTATTGAAAAACCTAGAGTAAGGGGGCAAGAGACTCAGAAGGTATTTTTCTACACCGATAGGAGGCATCCTACCAGGTCAGTGCTGTCTTTGGTCAAGAAGAGACAGTAAGCAGTAACTAGAAATGATCATAATATAATAGTCAAACTTTTTTCTCTACTCTGTGTCTTTCAAGAGCAAAATTCCTTCTAGAAGCCCCTATGGCAGCCACTTTCTGGATCTAAAACAGATTTAAGCACAAATAACTGTACATACCAGATGAGAAAATAATCACTGTTTTTCTGACTCGGAAACTTATAGATCCAGTCCTTATAGGCAAGAGGGGAACTAACGGAATGAGAACACACCAGCTAGGTCAGTTTGCTACAGGAAAGTATGGAACACTTGCTTGGGAAGAAAAACGTGTGGAGTTAAAAGAAGTTTACAGTGTGCTGTGGAAAATAACATTCACATCCCTGTGAAGCAGAAGCAGGTCTAAAGCCATGGGATAGATCAGGAAACTTCCCAGAGAAGACAGTGACATTCAGAAGATAACAATGAAAACTGATGAAAGACTGGAAGAACAAAAATGTAGGGAAGGAAATGGGCAGTTCCATAGAAAATATATTTTATCAAACAAACTTGTTGTCCATGTGTCTTTCATAGAATTAGGGGGGTGCACACTAGGCTGATACTTGATGAAGATCTGCTATTTGGCCTAGATGAAGTAGTTTGGAGAATAATGATAAGATTAAAAAAACATCTCCATTCTCTTAGTATCAAAAGAATACAAGGATTGCTATACCAGATCAGGCCATTGGCCCCCTAAATTAAGTGCAGTATCTTTAAGAACAGCCATGATTAAAAGATTTAAAAGGGAAAGTGAAATGCCTTTGAAGAGGCTGCTCACAACCAGTATGGTCTGAAGGCAAACTCAACAGAGATGCAGGTTAGCAAAAATTGCCCTATGCTCCAAAACAAGTCCAATTCGTTGAATTTTGTGTTACATTATTAGTTATTCTAAAACAGAGCATGTTTTTGATCCACAAAATGTGCCAGGCACTCAAGTGAAGACTTCTTGTTTTCTCAGCTACAGACTGACAGAGTAGCACAGTCTACAGTACCTGAACATGTCCTTTAATAATAATGATTATTATTCAATTTATTTCCTAATTTTAATTTTTCTCTCACTATTCTTTGTGTAGGTACCAACACTGGAGTGCCCTTAACCTTCTCCAAATTTTATTGAAAGGGCACTAGCATAACAATTCCTGTGTTGCAGGAACTTGTGCTCTCTGCCTCGGGATGACTGTACACTCATAATATTTTGTGGCGACTTAAAGTGCCAAGCAGGTATTTCCTAAATGCTTTTCAGGAAGTTAAATGTCAATTCTCACATCAGTCTTCATAAGAGATTCCAGGGAGCTGAATCTCTTACGTTAATCAGAGGACAGTGTGCATTTGGAGATCTTGGCAACACCAGCCTCTGTCCTCCCAGCACAGCCAGCTCCAGAGCCCTTTTGATGAGGCTGCCTCAGCACACCAAGTGCAGCTCTCACAGCCCACTGTACACAGGTCTCAGAATCTTACATCCTGTTACAGGTATTTGTGCTAGCAACTGTTCTGTTCCTAATTTCAATCAGACATATGCTTTAAAATGCAAAAATTCAAGGGTTTATGTCTATAAGCATTCTCTTTTGCTCCCTGTTCTTACTCTGCAGCCGTGGCCTCCTGCTTTGCTACTTCTGTAGTCTTTGGAAAGCACCCATGTTTGCCAGGGAAATAAAAACCCCATGTGTGAATGTACTATAGGAAGTGGAGTCTGAAAATAAGATCTGTATCTTGGATAAAAAGCGTGAAACTCCAATTATTATCCAAACTACGCTCTTCCATTTATATCAGCTCAGTTTGGCTTTAGGCTTCTCTGTTCTCCAGGATTAAGTTTTGTTTGTGTGTGTTTTTGTAAGTGGACAGTACTGCATGCAGCAGATACTCCTCTTACTCTTGACACTTAGGCTGAATTACCTAATAGCAATTTGATTGCAGGAAGAAATGCACAAGAGCCAAATTTAGTTCACCAAAGAAAGCATTCTAAATACAATTATGCTGCTTTTACTCTGCTTACTTACCTGACTAAGAACAGCAGAAAGTCCCCAGAAGTAAGAAGAAAATGTGAATTTACACCAACAGCCAGAGCCTCTTGTGTTATGGCCTTACCCACAAACTGCCCCTGCCCCCAGCAAATGCTACTGTGGCTCTGCAGCACACCTGCTCTACCTCAGCCTTTAACCAATTCAAACATGACTTACACCTGGGCTTTAATTTATTTACAGTGAAAGTATTATCCACCATAGTAATCTGCAGCTACTTGCTTTCACATCGCAATCACAACCAGGCTTGGAAAGCTGGCAAGAACTAAAATGTTAATTGCTGAAAGTAAGTCAAGTTTTCAAGAAGAAGAATATGGATTTCTTGCTTTACTGTTGGTTTCTTTTTGATAGCTTGAAAAGAAAAATAAAATCAAGCAATAGAAGATAGACCAATTGTATTTATTATTCCCGATCAGCTGAAAATCATTGCCAGCTCTTCTAAATCGCTTGGGATTTTGTATCTATGCAAACTCCTCATTGAGAGAAGCACCAGCATGCTTTTTCTGCCTCACAAGTACATTCACATCTTGAAAAAAACCTGCCAGGCAGTTTATGGAGAAGAAAAACACACCAACCTATAACTGGAGGCAAAAGGATGTCGAATTCTTGTTACAATTATATTTTATACGCAGAGCCTTCATTTACAGTTATTTTATGCGTTTACAGTGTCTTCCATGCCAAAGCACCCAAACAAAGGGGTGATGTAACTGTGTGTTGGGTAATGATTTTT
This sequence comes from Illadopsis cleaveri, assembly GCA_013399915.1. Lineage (NCBI taxonomy): Eukaryota > Metazoa > Chordata > Aves > Passeriformes > Timaliidae > Illadopsis > Illadopsis cleaveri. Next base: position 25,606 of record VXBB01015240.1, read on the forward strand.
CATCCACTCCTCTTTTGCTCTGCAGACACAGACTCAGTCATTCAGAACAGAAAAGGAAGATCCTTCTCCAGTGAACTGCACAAATGATCAGACAACCGAGTCTAACTTGAACCAATATATTAATTTATGAAGTCTATGGAATGAATTATAACTGAGATATACTGAGTATACTAAGCTGCTTTTATCCCAAAGCCAATCCCCCTCTTCCCCCCACCCAGGCCTTTTTGGTTTTGTTGTTTTGTTTGGGGGATTTTGTACTTCTACAAGATAGATAACGAACAACTTGTAGGGATGGTCCTGTTACTTTGGTAATTGACAACTAGAAGAAAAGATTGCATTTTACTGACAGATGCTAGGTAAGGATGAACGCCAAGGAAAGTTTTTTAGATCAGAGTTTAAGTGCACCATAGAAGGACTTTGAAACACAATTTAAGTGAAATTCAAATCTAAGACCAGAGAATCTTTTCCATGCTGCTTTAAGAGGCATGAAAAATGATGACACAGTGCAGTTGCCAAAAGGTGCAGGCACAGATATTACAAAGCCAAATAATACAATTCTGATAATATGTATTTGCATAGAAACAACAGCAACTGTATCCTGTTACCCAAATGAGATGCAGATATACTAATGCTACCAAAAAGGATACTGGGTATCACCTTTCATTAATCTGTTCAGAAAATGGAATGTCACAATTAATACCTGTACCTCTCCCCAGTTTCTTTTCCCCAGAAGAATTGCCAACAGCCTGGTGCCCATTTTGGTACCCTCTGGAATTGCTCTTCCTCTTTTAGAAAGCTACAATGAAATGATTAAATTAAATGGAGAGAATGTCAGTCTTTTCCTTATGGTTTACTTAGGTTCTGTGTGGGTTCCAGAGTAATTATAATAGATCAAAGCAACTAATTAAATTTTACAAAGCTATTCAAATCTTAAAGTAATGCTGACATAATTCAGAGAGACAGTATTTCATAAGTGTAAAAACTTGGAGCACTTCATTTTTCCTGCAGGTTGGTTCTTATTCTGAGAATCATAGCAAACAATTTGTGATCTACTAAAAGTAGAAGCTAAAATTATAGACAGATTCACTTGAAGAAAGCAGAATAAATGCAGGGTTACAAGTCCTGGACTTTCTCCATGTCCCTCATTGTCTAGCCAGGCCAGTACAGCTGTGCGGAGTTTTAGTGGGTTTGAAGTTTTAAACATATCACAAGCCTAGCCCCTTACTTTCTGTCATGTGTTTTGGTGTAAGCAAATAGTAAAAAGTCCAATACTTTGACTAAGAGAAGTTTTAAGGAGCCTCACATAGACCCTTTTCCTTCACTCTTTCAACAGCTGCTGATGGGAGAACTGCTGCCCGGTCTTCCAAACCTGTTTCTTAAGAAATACATTTTGTGTTTCGACAAATTTAGTTTGAAGATCAGCAAATACCTTCATGATCCAGGACTTGAGCTCATAAAGTAGAGATAAATTCCTGCTATATTAACTGGCCACCCACACCTACTCCCTGCATGTGGCAGGATTTGGTGTCTCTTTGCAATGAACACAAGTGCAATAGAAGGATTGTGGGTACCTGGAAATCTGTATTTACATGTCATGCAGCTAACTGCCAAGTAAGCAAACACTTTAAGGGGATCAGCTTGCTCTCATAGATTCCTCTTGCTTCAAGGAGTTCCAGGTATCTCAGTGATTTTTGCAGGGGAGTTGCAGCCTATATTTCTTCATGCTAAGGGAGCCTGCTAGGCAACTATTTTGTAAGTAGTCATTGGGGCTTGGATACTTGTGGTTGAAAGGAAAGCAAAGGATCTATTGTACAGTCATTGCACCCTGAAAATAGAGGACTAGGAAGACTTTTTAAGAGTGTTTGAGCATCAGTGATCCTTGAAATACAGAGGTGTTCTTATATAACCATATTTCTCCAATATACATTGCAACTGAAATTAGTAGAATAATAGATTCATTCCTCTAACAGTCACAGCATTGGAAGAAAAAAAAAAGCCTAAAATCCACTCTGAAACCAGATTTCTCAGTTGTTATTTTATAATTTATCTGAAGCAGATTGTGATGTTTTAGGTTTGCTTGCTGATATAACACTTCAAGCTGTGCTGTATCACAGTTGATTAAGAGGATAGCTTTAAACATAGATAAAACTATCTAAAAGCTGGAGTCACAAAAAGAAATTCCAGCCCGTCATTTAGTACATAGAAATAATTTATTTTCCTCACTATATTCAATTTAATAAAAGTTTTTGTCTTCCCGTGAGGGCAGGAACTGAGGCCCTCAGCGCATTGCGAGGGGCCCGTTCTGGGCAGATGATGTATTGTTTCTACCTCTGACAGCGACCTTAGCTTTGCCTCTTTTAAACCTTGGCAGCCATCGCAGAGGTTTCTGTGCCAAGAAGGCATTACTGAATGTAAATGATATAAACAAAACTGTCTCAGACTTAGAGCTCTGTTTAACCCAAAATGGACATTTCTTAGCAAAACCTTTCATCACGCAAGAGCTGCACAGGAGGTAAATGCTTTCCTAAGTGTGCCTTGAACAGGCACATATCTGTTTCCGGGTGTTATTTTTCTTGCATTTGGAGTGTCAAAAGACCTACCAAACGAGAGGAAACTCGACTCTTGTTTTTCAGACTGCAGGTCAGATTGAGACAAGATTTCCTGCAGGAAGCAGAGATGTTAACAGAAAGTGTGCAGGGCTCCAAACGCGTCCATCCGTTTCTCCCCTCACTCCATAACCTCATCCTCGCTGGAGAAACCTGTCTCCACCAAAAGGATTTGTTCCTGGGCAGTGGGACACAGGGGCCTGGCAGGGGCCCTCCCCGAGGCCTGTCCCCAAAAGTCAGGGAGGTTGGTAGCCAGGGGAGACCCGGCTGCAGGCAGGCCAGGGACAGCCCGGGAATCCAGGGCTCCTGGGGGATGTGTTAAAGTGATTTGCCACGTGAATGGTCTCCGTTGTCCCTAATATAGTGCTTGTGTGTTAGAGCTTCTCTTTTACATAAGAGAGCAGTTGTTGGGCATTCAGCAGATGAAAAGGAGCCCTGCAGAATTTGGTGCAAGATTCAGAAAGTTCCTTCAAGGCCGCGTGCCTCTGACCAGAGCAAATCTCTGTCCTCTTGCACATCTGCCTTTAAAGGCCTTTTGTAAGGTGCCTGTACATTGTGTGAAACGAGTGTCCTCAGTGATATTGACAGCAAACCCTTCCCTGAGGCTGAAATAAGGAGGCTGAAGCAAACCCTTCCCTGAGGCTGAAGTAAACACTACTAGCAGAAAGCCTGAGGCTGAAATAAACGCTATTAGCAGAAAGCCAAAAGGCCTACCTGAGCTCCAGCAAGCCTGGAGATGGTGACTGAGCAATTCCTGACCTGCCAGCATAACTTTACCACTGTACAGTACATAGGGAGCAGGACTTTTTTAAGATCTGAGAAACTCATTGAAAGCTTTGGATGCAAGTTTTGAAGAGCAGCAAGGCAAGGTGGTGGCTTGTGTTGCTCTCCAGCCTTGCTGTGGTTGAAGGGACACACCAGTCATGCACAGAGGAGTGTGTTGCACCCACTTGCTGTTCTGCAGAGTCTCAGCAATTACAACTTGAGAAGCCACAGCCAGCTGAGCTGTCAGATTTGGAATAACTAGATTAGAGAGATCTATATGCTGGATTAAAGATTCATTGCCCTTCACTGACTTACTTCACAACCACTGGCAGGTCACACTGCGTTTGTAGCTGTGGCCTTAAGATACTGTTTCTGCAGAAGGAAAGGCCTAGTGCCATCTCTGAAAATACTTAGAAGTAGACATCAGCATTAGCAGATTAACATTAACATTTATTTGTCTAAAATCCCCCAGAGAAGAAGGATGAATTAAGGTATACTTGGCTAGTCTAACTAGCCAGGAATGCATTAAGGTTTACTTGGCTGATCTACATTTATCTGGTTTTCTATGAGAACTTGAGTAATTCGGATTTTACTAAAAGTCAGGTCAAAGATCAGATTTTTTGACAGCTGACTTAAAAGTTACTTCAGAAGGAAACAGAAACCTGAGTCTTTTTTTTCTTGCTCCAGGCAAACATTTTCTTCACTGAGTGATGAGCTTGGCTTTCAGTTTTCCAATGATAAAATGTTACTGAGCAAACTCTTAAGCTGTTTTTTTGTAAAAGTATCCAACATATCAGAGGAGCTAAAGCAGACACAAGCCATGCAGGAGCAGTTTTTGAGGTTTTCCAGTTCAGCCTTGGTAATTAAATGTCTCTATTTCTTCTGGCTCAAATTAATACAACTAAATTTATTACAGTATTTTCATTTAATCCCTCTGTTTTCAGAAGGCTTTGGGTTGGCCATAAACATTGATGATGATCTTAAAGGTCTTTTCCAATCTAAACAATTCCATGATTCTATTCTGTGATTCTGCATTGGATGTTTTCTTTGGGGACAAAAACAGGGAACTGTTTTAACCACTGGAGAAGAGCTGAAGCACAGAGAAGTCACATATTTTTAAGTGCTCTTCTCCAAACATAGTTGTCTTCTGGTGCAACTGTTGTGCTTTCACATATATTGCACAGCCCCGTGGATAAAGCCCACATCAAAAGCAAGCCTCCCCAAACTGGCAAGTAAGACAGCTATGGGCCTTCGGGTTAAGTTTTGTATATTACACATACAAGCCACTGAAATACTGTTTGGGTAGCTCAGATTTCCATCTCCTCCAACATGAAAGTAGCAACTGAGTGAGGGCAATGACTTGTCTATGCCACTGTTTTGTCCATGCAGCCCAGGGACCCTTCAGTTCTTATCTCTGTGAAAATCCACGCTGATAACTTTAGCACCTTTTGGTATGTCGTGCAGGGCTAATGGTTAACATGGCTATTCTGGTTACTGTCATACAGGCTGGAAAATATTTGCAATTTACAGTGTGTGAAAACCTTACTTTTTCATACTAATGACAGGGCAATCCAACTCCCTTTTCCTAAAAACTTCAAAGGGCCATGGTGTCTGTTGACTTAAACTTAACTCTGTCCATTAAGACTGCTTTATTTTTGTTTGCTTTATTAGGTCAGCGGCATACTAATGCAAAAATAAGTCATCAAAAATTCTTTGCTCATTGCTTTTCAATTACAGACTATTTCATGTTGTGGAAGCATTAATGACTGGACTAAGTTGTAGGAAGATTGAATGCTACAGGATCTCACTTCAGTATGTGCAATTACTACAGATGTGGAGAGAGCCATAAGCACAAATCATCTTAACTTTGTGAGCATCAAACAGATGCACTGGCCAAATACAGCCCCCATGAACCAGCACAAGTCATTCTAGCTTTATGTAACTGGTGGATAAGTTCATCTTTATCACTGCCTTAAGAGTCCAGCAACCACAAACTAAACTTGGGGCAGAAACTGGTTTTTCCAGATATGCCTCTATTTTTCCAGTCCATGCCTAATAAGAAGATACCATTCCCACATGAACAAGTTGTCACTGCTTATTAATAACAGCTGGTCTGGTAGATGCTCAGATATACATGTCATAACTGAGAGGCTCTTATGCTCTCTGTGCTTTCTGGTCCCTGTTAAAAAAATACCTTTATAGGTCAAGCAGTAGCTGTACATACCAAAGGGAAATTTGGAAAGTAAACTTGCCTCTTACTTGCTTCAACGTTTCATTGCATATTCACAACAGTTGTCTTTCTTCCCAACATTAAACCCTTGCTAAAAAAGAAACTGAAGAGAGTGTTTCAGGGTTTCTTGTTCTACCTCGTGACACATCAATCCCAAAAGATGTTTCTGAAAGGCAGGGACCCAGCCAAGGGAATCAAGAGCATTAGCCAATCATTCATGTAACTAGGAATATCTTAGAGGTGAATTAGATACTGGAACTCTTGAGTCACTCACGTATGTTACCCGACTGGAAATCAGAGTGAGGAAGCTGTAGAAGACAATAGCTGCCCCTTTCACAAAGGACCACACTGCAACCTTACAGATTACGTGCCCTCTAACTGGAAATACTGAGCAAACAAATAACAAAGGGAACTTTGCTTCCCAACACCACCAACAGATGCAGTTTAAAGATCTACCCAGCAGAGAGGTTACCTTTGGAAAATACAATACAAGATTTTCAGTTTGGTTCACATTCAATTAAATCAACAAGTTTCATAGGAAGGAAAAAACAAACAAACAGACAAACTTACATTATCAGTTCGAACCTCCCACCAAGGCAGTTTCTAAGTTTTACCAGCAGATTCCCCATCCCCCCAGTATGGCAAGATAAGGAAATCCTGAATTCATTGCAGCTGTGCTGATGAGCCTTGTAATTAGGACATGCAGTGTGGTCTTTGGAGCTCCTCGAGAGCACTAACCCTTTCACTGCCAAATCCTTTCTCTCCTCTTCCAGCTCCAAATGAGATTATTTGAGAGGTAGTATTGTCTACCATTTAAAGAAAGAGGTTGGCTTTGCTAGTGTTGCATTGTGAACACAGTGCAGTCATTGCTTTTGGTGGAATTTGTGAGAGGAGCAGTCTCCCTGCCACCTCCCAGATGAGTACTAATACACTTGAGACCAGAGTGAGTCAGAATGCATTTCTTTTCTTCCTCTCTCTTTTCTGTCTGAGGCCATCAACACTCTCCCTGGCACTCTAATCACACTCCTGGACATCCCCTTTTGGTGTGAAGCTAATTCAAAGTTTTTATTCAAAACCCTTCTTAAAAATCCTGTTTGCAGCAGTGCAAACACTTAGTAAGGGCTGAATTGCTGTTCTGCTCAATTGAGTGCCCCAGAAAGAAAAAAAACCCCAAACCAAAACTGTTTTATGTATCTCAGCAATATTCATTCACCGCTTGTCTTTTACAATGACAAAATGGAGTCAATCACCATTTCATCACATTCATTACAAGCCCTAAGCTTTCACTATTTGATTCCAGGGGCCAGGATGAACTTTCCCATTACCACCCTTATTACATAACCTGGCTTTTGGGAAAGGCTTATTTCCGCATCTCTTTCTGAAGAACTAGAGATTTCCAGAGCTAGAAACAGGATGTAGCACCATTTGTGCTGGTGCTCTTTATAGCAACTTTCAAGTGCCAGATTGATGTGTTTTTCACATTGACTTGGAGTCAAACAGCTTTAAGACCATTTTCCAGGTCAGATTGTCAAGAATTGCTGAATCGGTTTGCCTGACTATACCCAGAGGGATGGGCTGCACCTTGGCATTGTTTAGGCATTTTCCAGAGGAATGCATTGTTCTTTAAAGTACCAGTGACATCGACAATGTCCATCTTCTCCTTTACTGTCATGTTCTGGGATGTTGTATTTGTTTCTTCCTTTTTTAACACTGGGCCTCAAGATGACCACAGGCAAGTGTTTCACAGTGCCGTGTGTGGACTGCATGTTTTGCCGTGTCCAGCTGAGGCATGCACTGCACGAGTGCCCTGCCAGCTGAACCAGGTGGCCACTTTTAGAGCCATGTGCCACTCTTTGGTCACAGAACCACTGGTGGCTGCTGAGGGTATGATTTAGTGTCAGTGCAGCCCATAGTCCGACGGGATCCTAGCCTCTGACACAGCTGCTGGCTGCCACGGTTGAAACAAAAGTTTGTGAAGATTTGCTGCCAGAGTGAGCCACCTTGTTTTTCAGTGTTGACCTGAAACGTGCCAGGAAGGGTTGATGGAGGAGTGAGTTACATAACACCCAGCCGTGGTTGTGAATTGCCCTTTTAATGAGGGCAATAGCTCAGTGTAAAGGATGTGTAGGAAAGAAAACAGTCATGGCTGCATACCATATGTCCAATTCAAAGCCCACTGTAGGCAGCAGATAGATGTGTTTTGTACTGAGTTTTGTACTGAGTTTTGCACTGAGTCAGCCCTGGGGGCAAAAATAGCAACCTCCTGATGGGCAGGAGTTATTCTATGTCCCCAGAAGATATTCCAGATTTGGCAATAGATAAAGAGTTTGCGACTTCACACTTTCCGTGTCCATACTTTCACCCTTCTATAAAATCAGGTAATAAGGAATTTGCAGAGTTGCTAATGGGTGTAATGCAGGTGAAGTACTTTAAGAATCTCTTGGCAAGAGGATATCTTAAAAAGAAAGATTTTATATTTTTCCAAGCATATATAAGAGAAAGTGGCTCCTAGGGAAACAAGAACTTCTTGAAGACCCTTAATTAATACTATTTTGGCATCCACAGCACTTCCCCTTCCTTTTCAAAATTTGGTGCCAAGAATTTCTCATTCCAATAGCATCCAATAAATCCTAGAAATAAATTCCAGTGACCACTGGAGGTAGCTTTGGTTGCTTGATGGCTAAAGCAGCTAAAATCTTTTTATTCATTTTTGAAATACCTCTTCCTTTTAAAATCTGTGGCTTTAACCCCTGAAACCAGGTGCCTGATTCTCCTCTCAGCCACATCGTTTTTCACAGCACATAACTATGCTCCACAGGATGTTTTAGTTCCAGGACACATGTGAAGTCCCATGTGAGATCAGATTCCACTCTGGGACCTCTTGAATTGATCCTGCTGCTGTGCACCAGTTTCAGCACTGCAAGAGGGGTCAGGGGAGTTGTGCATGTTGTGTTTGACTACAGTGCAAGTGGGTGAAGCAGATTTATTAGGCTGAACTTTTCTGTCCAGTGTACACCATCTGTGGTGGGATGGAATTCAGGGATACTTGACTCTCACCCAGGTACTTGTGCCTAGAGCTTTAATATGATTTTTTTTAGTATGCAGCTGTCACCCAGAAAACACTCGCTGTGCAGGCATCCTGAATGTTTGAGATCTCTGAAATGATTTAATTTCAACTTCAGATTTATTTCACAAACTCTAAATCGATTTCAGTGCATGTCTTCAAAATCTATATAACGTGTATAAACATACAAAACCACATATAAAGACCCCATTGAAATATTTGAATTCAATAGAATTAAAGCACAGAGGCACAGATTGGACCTTCTCTTACCTCACTTTCCCATAAGCCAGCAGCAATTCTCTGATGCCAGGAGAATTACATTGCAGAGCTAAGGTGGAAACACCACGTGAAATGTGTCCCCTCCATGTGAGGATGGAAAGGACACTCAGTAGTTGGTCCTACTTCTATAGTGATTCATTATGATGTTAATTTTTTAAAGAGTTTTAATTTTCTTTTTGAACTTCATTATGCAGTTTGGTTTGGACCTTAAGCAGTTAAAGTGAATTAATCCTTGTTGTCTCCATTAGGAAGAATACCTATTTAGGTGTTGATGGGTTTCCTGCTGTTCTAAAACTACTGAGTAGCAAATTAGGAGCTACTGATTTTGGTTTGCAGATTGAGGGAGTGAAGATCCTATTGAGGTGAAGTACCAAACCTAGCTATTTACTGTTTATCAGGAAATGTTTAAATCACAGCAGGTTCCCCTTAGAAAATCCAAACCAGATGTAGATCTCAATGCTTCTTGTTATTATTTGAACATGGGACTCTGTGTTGACTGTCTGATTAACCAGATTGGAAATTGGAAGTTACTTTGCATTTTTCTTGGCGTTCTTTTCCTTTGCCTGACTTCAGTATTCTGTGTGTAAGTAGTTTAGGACACAAAAGGGTTCTGTTTTGTGAGTTGTTCTTTCAGCTTTTTGCCTACATAATCTAACTGTACTATGAATGCACTATGGTCAAACACAAGAAAGCAATCATTGCTTAGTGGAAAGGCTGGACTAAGCCATGGCAAGCTCAATGGTGGGGTGAGCAGCTCCATTGCACTGCCATCGTGAAACCTCTTCTTTAATAGCCTGTGTATTGCTCCCCTCAAGTATGCAGCCGTGTTCCTAAGAAAAAAATAATCACTTTTTTCCCCTGCTGTTTTTATCTATCCTCTATTCAGATCTCCCTCAGAGCAATCCTTGATACAGTCCTGTGCTGCATGTGACTTAGTTGTTTTCTTTTGCAGGCTCTGAGCAGCAGTCTCTACAAGAGTGCATCACCTTATGGCTCGCTCAATAACATTGTGGATGGGTTAAGCTCTCTCACCGAGCATTTCTCTGACCTATCCCTTTCTTCAGAAGCCAGAAAACCCAGCAAGAGGCCACCTCCCAACTACCTGTGCCATCTCTGCTTTAACAAGGGACACTACATCAAAGACTGCCCCCAGGTAAGTAATATATAATATTCTGAAAAAATCTGCATCAAGATTTTCTTCATTCCTTGATTTAGCAACACAGAACTTGACTGAAATACTTAAGAGTGAGTAACACTGAAGTATCTTGACAAAGTGCCAAGCTAGCCATGTGTTCTTTCAATCTATTCTTTATCACATTGCTGATGTACAAAGTGCACTATTTCATTTGCCTTTTAAGTGTTACAGGAGACATTAATCTAGGCAGAGGGCTAAGCAGATTCTGGTAACTTTAAAAATGGCTACTCTGTAATTTTCTATCAGGCAGAACTGGGTGTAGTCAGTTTGGCAATAACACTTAATATTCCAAGTTACATATGCTAAAGGAGAAGAAATTGTTTCATTCACAGAGAACTTTGAATCAGTGTTGCAGTAACACAGGCTCCAGGTATTTGGGGTGCAAAATCGTTTTTGTCCTACAGAGAAGTTGTTTGCTGTTCTTTGCAAAATGCGATGGTCTTTGACTCCTAGAACTTTTCTGCAGTGGCAAAGCTGGCAATATTTATTTCCTTCAGGAAGAGATATAAACCAGTGTGCACTCAAACGTCTTGCCAATCTACAATTTTTTTTTTTTTTCCTGAGGCTCTCAAGCACAGTGTACCAGGTTTCTTAATTTTCTCAAGTTTCAGCTGGATGCAGTTGTGTTGCTGGCTTAAACTTTCACAATTTCAACAACATCCTATGTAAAGTCCCAAGGAAATTAAAATGCTGCCAATACTCTAAAAACACAGATGTGGACATTACCAGCATCCACATCATTATGACTTTAACCTCCTAGCCTCTTATTGTGTGACTTGCAGCAGAATTAATCTGCTTAAAATTAGCTACAGATAATTTGCTATTGAGGATGTCAGACATTTATAAACCCAAATACAGACAGAAAAACATCTGCCAGCAGGGCAAGGTCAGCATGAAATCAAGTCTAACATCAGCTGAGCTTTGAGTATATTACTCTTGCTGTTATGCTTAGACTAACCTCATCATTTTCAGTGTATATCTTTCATTAATTCTAAAGAAAGTTCTGGAATTAAAGTATGTTTGCAGTCTTGGGTGTGGCAGTTGAAAATATTTTTACTTGTTCTTATTTTCATCTAGGTTGAGTAACAATTTTCTTTAGGAAAAAACGATGAGATTTTCTTTGCTAGGAAATCAAAAGTACTCTGGTTTATATACTTCAGTGTTTAATCAACTTAATTTAGCATGGCACAGAAGAATGTAAAGATAAATGTACTAGCATACATTACTTAACAAAAGGATTGAAACTCCATCTAGTAAATACATGGCAGAGTGAGAAACTGCTGGACTGGGATGGATGGCTGTGCTTTGCCATGTTGTGTGAGAAACCAAATTATTGCAACAGGTCTCTTGACAATCAGTATGTGCAAGCTGCAGCTCACACAGATGGTCCCAAGTGAATGTGTCAGTGTTGGAGCAGTAATGCATTGTTTATTTCATAGGTATTTTTATGGTTTGAGGCACTAGGGAGTAAACATGTTAGTGAAAATTGAGGACACACACAGAAATCCAGAAGAACTGAACAATTAAGGATTGTGTAGGAACATTAATTCTCTTAAATTGCACATCCTGTATAATTTTTTTTTTCAGATTTCATTTGTAAAGTCTTCAATTTCTCTGTGAACCAGGAAGTGGAAAGACTTCCTACTGGCATACTCTGTGACTATCCTGTGAGTTTGGGAGGAATGAGTAAAGGAACACAGGACAGGGAAACATCTGCTCTCTCACCACGTGCAGTCCATGGTTACAGGCAGCCATATCACACAGCCCCTTTTGAAAACTGATCAGGTTTTATTTGGGGAGCATTTCAGTATTTTGCCCTTGCTGCTGCTGGTGTGGGAAGCTGCTCTAGAACCTCAGTCCTCTCCTAACTAGAAATTTTCCAATTTCTAGGACGAGCGTAACTCACGGCCACTTTAGAGTCATTTGTTCTCCTGCCAACATTGTCCTCCACTGAAATAACTCTTATCCCTCCCTGGTGTTTATCTCAGGATGTATTAATAGACTGCAATCATATCCTCTCTCAGCATTCCATCATATCCTCTCTCAGCATTTGGTCTGTAGGACTAACCAAGCCAGGTTTTCTCAGTTTCTTCACAAAAAGTACCCAGACCCTCTATTCCCCTGTCCTTCCCGTGGCTGTTCTCTTGTGCTTTTCATCTCCTTGCACATCCATGGCTACACATAAGTGTGGCATCCCAGAAGAGAGCTGGTCAGTGCCTTCTGCTGAAGGTTGTGTGCACGTTTCTTTTTGTTACTTAAGGGACAGGTGATATGAAATTCATTCTGCTTTCACTGGAGATTTCTTCTAACACAGGCAAGTGCTTTATGGTTCAATCAGCAAGTGCTTTCTTGAGAAAAAGCAGAGTTAAGCATTCACAGGAACATGCACACTTTCCTTATGTTATCTGAGTTTCAGGACAGTTCTAAAGAGGATGACCCTGTGTACACAAGTTATGCTCTAAACCTTGAGATTGTTGTGCACAAGAAGGGAGCACCCATGGCAGGATCAGGCTTTTGTCAGAAAGTCCCCATTTGACACCACTGCTTTTGACCATAACTGATTTCTTAATTTGAACATTATATGCACTGCTTAATATTTTAGGTTTTAATGCTTAGTTTTGCTAGTGCTGTCAAAAATAAAAGTTGTGTAGCAAATTCTACCAAAAAAAAAAAAAGGGCTGTAGCTGTGTGTTTTTGAAGTACTTAAACCTGGCTAGAGAAAAGAGATAAACTAATCTGATCTGGACAAAATGCATATCAGTAAATCATACTGATACTTGCTTTGTTTTTATGAAACTGCCTAATAAGAAACACATTTTGAAATGGGGTGTTTTATGAAGTTTTTTCTGAGTAGGAAAGAAATGATGTAACAGCTTTAGGACTTCATATCCTCCCTTAATTCTGCCTGTTACTACCACTGAAAAGATAAAGTTCTTTTTCTGTTGTTGTAAAAGTTGATGAAAATGCAGGTATCAGTTCAGATTTATATCTTAAATGATGGTCATGTTCCAGGAGGTTAAATAATTATAAACAAAAATTGCCAGTTTTAGTATTTAAGTACCTCAGGGATCTGCAATTTGTCTACTATTGTGTCCACAGCTATCTATTTGAAAATTGAAATGGGATTTAGCAAACTTCTATTATTTTACCGTGTAGTTTGTGTCATACATGGTGATAGAAAGTGGGGTTTTTTCTGTTTAAGAAACTACCAGAAATAAGAGGAATGTTATGATTGCAATTCATCATTTCCAATTGGCTTACATTTGCAAAAAGCTGTTTGTTGCAATAATTATGTCTATAAAAAACCCAGCAGTTATCTTTAGTATCATCTTTATAGCACACCTACATTTTTTCAAAAACTAATTTGTGACTTTCAGTGGCTTAGACAATAACATCTTACTCATACCTCTCTGATATTCTTGCACATACAGAATTCTCATTGACTTGAATAAATTGAAAAATGTGTAGAGAAGAAAGTTTAAAAGCAGTGTTCTTAATATAGCACTGCTCTTAAATTGTCATTGACAGTGCCATAAAAATAAACAAGATCTTTCTCTTTAAATAGCAAGGAAGGTAAGGAATGAGAGTACTTTTCCTATCTGGTTTACTAGTGGTTGATTGCATGATATATAAAATTATGTATATGTATATAGACCTGTCAAAACTTTGTGTACTTATTTGTGTACCCAAAGGTACTGTACCTATGCCTGGCAACCATAGGGGTTTTTTCCCCTTACCAAGACAAAAACCAATGAGTTCTGGGCCAGTAATGTTAAAGATATATGATCCTTTATGATATTTTTTTATATAGCTGGTGTAGAAATTATTAGAAGACTTTTTTTAAAAAGTTATATTGTCTCTTTTCACCCATTATCACTCTATCTTTATTTTTAAATCCTATAAAATATGAACAGTGAGTTCCTTTGTACCAAGTGTGGCCTATTAAAATGAACCTTGCTCCTTTAAATTGTAAGAATGTTATTGACATGGTTAATCTTCCATGATGTCATCAACCTAAACTTAGACTATCATGTAAGTTTAATATGCAAAAAGTATAGAATAATGGGGTATGGTGTTATATGCAGTCTCTGTGGACACTTGTAAATAAAGCACCTAGTTCACATTCTAAGATGTTGTTGAGTGATTGAACTTTTGCCATTTTTCAAAAATCTCCCTAGGAAAGTAAATACACAAATCCTGGACCTCATTTATTGCTTATGTCATTGCAGTTGTTAATTTAATAAGCAGCACCAGAAGCCCAAGCTCGGAGCTCCAGCAAAGCATCTCTGTATTCAGAATTTTCAAACTGCTCTACCTGGTGTTTCTGCCAAGCACCAGTTCCATCTGCTGGTGTCTCTGTCCTAGCTGTGTTCAAATACTGTGCCAGTGCCAAGCTCATTGAAAAAACCTTTCTGACAATTCCTGTAAACTTCTGCACAGGCAGGGAACCCTTACCTCGTGGTGATGTGGTGAGGAGATAAAATGAGCAAATATCACTGTTCTGCAGTCAAATTCCCATGCACTGCCACTATTTATCCCAGTTCCTGGGAGACAGAGGAATGTTGCACAGTGTGTTTCCCAATTTTATATTGCACTTACAGAGGAAAATGCCATGTGCATGCTCACAGCAGTACAGACACTCTGCTGCAGACATGTGGGAAACTATTAGTCTCTTTTTGCACTGCACGTTCAAACCTGTGGCTGACATGCATGGCATGGTCCATAGTAATGTGGCCAACAGTGGGAGTCTTTCCACTGCCAACAGTGAACTTGGAAGCAGATCCTGTGACACTGAAGTGCCTTGAGAACACAAATCCAAGTCCATGGGAGCAGTAGGTAATTGCCGTGGCTGCTTGAGTTTGCATAGATTTGCTTTTGTGGCTTCATGCAGGATGTGGAAGGAATCAGTGTCAAGCTGAGTTTAGTCCTTTCTTCTTAGTCCATGGCTTGGTGTGCCAGATCAGGCTGCCCTGAAGCTGTCCCTCCCTGTGGTCAGACACAGTGGATCTCTGGCAGCAGAGCTGCCTCAGCAGGCAGCTCTTGGGCTGCAGGATCAGAGCAACTCTTCATGCCTGAAACACTCATTATTCCCCTGTACTCGGCCCTGGTGAGGCCACACCTTGAGTGCTGTGTCCAGTTCTGGGTCCCTCAGTTTAGGAAGGACNTTTGTCTTGTGCCTTATGCTTGTGCAAGGATCTCAAAGGTGCATAACATTGAAGGAATTCACAGCTGGGATTTCTGCAGGTACCAAAAGCTGAGTAAGATGGCAATGAGGAGCAAACTGGCATCTCTACAAAGTTAGAAAAAAATTAACTTTACGGTTTTTAGCTCAGAAATCTTAATTTTTTTTTAAACAAACACAAACTTCTTGAAATTTATCTTCCTTTTAAGGTAAAGGTGAGATTTCAAAGAGCTCTGGAATTAAAGGAGATCACAGACCTTAGAAAATCCTAACATTCACTCTGAAAATGTTTTTGATAGTTGCTACATTTTACATTTTATAGTATGTTTTTGGATATTATGTGACAGCCTCCAAATAAATGTGTCTTTTCTCTACTGAACTGAGTGAAATATCATTATTGTTACTCAGTTACAGGATGAGAGGTTAATCTTCCCATTCTTGGAGGAATCTGACCCCCTGTATGGGCTCAATTTTTCAGGTTCCACAATAGTTTTTGATGAGAGTGTACTTGGTGGCATTGAATCTGGTGCTGTACAGGCCTCTCCTGTTTATGCTCCAATTCTGCCAGCCTAGAGAGTTACTGAGGTACCCCTGATATGAACAAAGCAGTATTTGAATCACCAAAATTAGTATTATTCTTGCAGAGGTAAAGATGAAAATATGGGACACACAATAAAAGAAAACAACAGCTGAACTTCCATCTGGTGCAGTGGCACTGGTGTGAGATCAGTGCTGAGAGAGAACCTGGTAGCCTGGATTACAAACAGGAAAAAGGTGTGAAATCTCTGCTCTATGGAATTGTTTTCAAACTATGAAAAAACGTCTGTATGTCCAGCCCTTCATTCTCTAGCTTTGAAATACATTTAGGTACATTCTCCATTTTCTATAGTGCACATTTCTTCACCTACATATAGTTCTGTAAGAAATTGTAGCTTTTAGGTGTTCGTTCTGCAAATACTTATGCACATACTAAAATTCCACATTACAAGATATTGGATGAATGTGAGCCTCTGAAGAGTCCTCTCTATACACAACATGCTAATTTCATTTATTCCTATTTTTTAATTGGGAACCTGCATTAAACTGTTGTAGGTGATTTAGACTTGGCTGAGAATTTTAAATTTTTTTTGTCACATGGAGCCACTCACAACTCCATGATATTAAATATACAACAGAATTTATTGCAGGCTGTTGTTTTTTGTTCTCATATGCTTGAACTTAACTTTGCCAAGTTTTCTCAGCATTTCTGAGATTAGCTGAACGTATTTTTTCAGATAATTTCTGCTTTTATTATGAAGACTTGCAGAAATCTTATCCAAAGTATAGTGGGCTATAAATTGGTCACATCCATCGTACCTCTGCAAATGTAAGCTGTTTAGGAGTCTGAAAGATCAAAGAATACTCATTGTGCACTGTTTTGGAAATTCCCAATAAGCTGTGCAGGTCATGGATTCAAACCATTTATCAGAGGCAAATAACTCAGAGAGCTGTACATGAGTAGAGAGGATCTGAAGAGCCCCATTTTGGGAACATGTTCCCAAAGTTCTTGTTTTAAAGCTGTGTCTATAGTATGTGGCATTTCTGTCCCTTTTTTTTGATAAACTGTATGCTTGAAAAAAAGACACTGAACCCTAACACACCAAAGTAAGAACAGTTGGGTAGTGAAAAAGAAACCAGAAAATACCCTAGTAAACTGTGTCTGTGGCCCTTTCCTGTCTAGCACACTGCTTGACATTACATTCCCAAAAGTCTGGAAGTCCAGCCAAACCCCAGCTCCTCCTGCAGGCCCATGACTAAGCCATTCTTGCTGTGGTTCAGTCTTTACATACTAATAGGAGTTCAAACGGGTTTTTTTTATCCCTGTGGGAAATGCAATGCAAACAGAGGTGACAAAGGCAAATACTCTGAGAGAGCAAAGCTTGCTTGGGCTTTGCAGTGGCCTTGGAGTCCCAGGTCCTGTGTGATGGTTACCAGTGTGCTGTGTGACAGGTGTTGGATCATCCACCACACAGTGGGATTTCATTTCATTGAAGTTTTCCAACTACTTTTTATTCACCTTTGAATCTCATTTGTATATTCACTATCTAGATAATTTCAAGCCAACTGGCAACTAGCAACAAGGTGGATATCAGGAACAGAATACTGTTTAAATGCAAAACCATAAGGATACCCAGCATTTAAACTGAATAAAGTTTCAGCACTGATAAAGCCTCCCCTGCCTCCAGGTTGGGCATAGAAATTCAGGGTAAAGTGGAAAGGAGAAAAATCAGTTTGGGGTCTCTGAAACATGACTTGTGTTGAAAGGCTGAAGAACCAGTGTTGTTTGTTCCCACAAAAAGTCACATTAAAAATTTGCAAATATGTAGAAAGCCTCACATAAAGGGCTCAGTTTGTTTTCCACAGCCACAGCTAATGAGTCCAGTGCTGGACTTCAGTTAGGCTGCCCTAACTGTGAGGCCATGAAGTAGAGTGCTCTTGATCATTGGAGGACTTTCAGAACATGTAGGTAAACATAAATCAAGATTTGCACTGGTGATCCTGTCCAGGGACAAGTGAGGAGCACATCCCAAAGCACCTCCCAGCCTTGTGTTTCTGTTATTGCACATCTGCATGCTAATACTACAATTCACTATCTTAAACATGCATAATTTATATTTAAAACTCATGCACAATAAACCAGATCCAAATCCTGTGCAAGTCACTGAGAGACTTTTATAAACTCCTTTGAAGTAGACTGGACATAGCTATTGCACTGGTCTGAATATGAACTCTGTTCACTGACAATTCAGCATTTGCTTAGTTTGCTGTAAAACTCCTGATAAACCATAATTAGGTGTTTAGCTTTGAAATTAGTACTGAGAGCATTCCTCTTGAGGGGGAAGGTGAGCTCTGGTTTCCAGCCCTCCACAAGCCTGATTTATAGATAAGGTAAAGAGAGAGCTACCAGGTCAAACCACACTAGTTTATCAATTCCTCATTTGCACTGATAACAAGTGAATAATGGAAAACTAAGTGAATCATTTTTTCTCACTTCATGAAAGTATTTTGGATTAGTGTGAAATATAGGTTGTGGAATTTCTATTCATGCTTGGAAGCATTCAAGATCTGACTGGACAAAGTCATAGTAAGCCTCACCTGAACTCAGTGTTGGTCCTTCTTTGAGCAGGAGGTTGGACTTGGTGACTTCCCAGTGACCCTATCAAATTTAGTCAAAGGGTGATTTATGAAAATTAACTAAAATTTCATGCTCTGCAATAAAAGATCGCTGTTCTTCAAAATCTTTGTCTCCCAGCTCTAATATCTATCATAATCCTTCCTCACTGTGCTTTTAAATAAAATACTCTTGCAAAATACAATACTGCTAAAGCATAAAAGTAGAAGCAACAGGCATTTATTACAACATTAAATACAGAAAAATACTCCCCTAAACTTACCAGCTGTCAAAATGTCCATGCACAAACACTTTCTGGAAAAAGAAATTCATTTAATCTGTATTTAAAAAATGAATCAAATAACTTTTTTTTCCAAAGGAATTTTCTCTAGGAAAATATGTTTCAACAAGTTGTTCAGCTGAAAAAGCAAAAGTTGAAGCAAACACCTGAAGTGGAAGCTTTTCACTTTGCAATGGCTTGAATTTGTTTTGCAAGAATTTGTTCAGAAATGTTTCTAAAGCTTAATTTACCCAAAATGAACATTTATATCTTGGTGATTCTGGTTTGAAATTCCAGAAATTTTCACATCTGCCAAACATATAAATATTTCAACTCCCTTCCCCAGTTTTAACAGAACCTTTTTTCCCTGTTTCTCACAAAGGAAAATGTGTTTTCTGATAAACCACATGCCCAATTACGGAAGGCCTTCAAGGCCTGAGCAGAGGCTGGGGTGGTGTCATGGAAATGGGAAATGCTCTGGCTGTTGAGGAGAAAGTGACTGTCAGGGGTGTGAACTCTGTGTCTCTCCCTCCCTTTTCCTTCTAAGTTACTCTCCAGAGGAGGAAGCTGGCAGAGAGCAAAAGCAGTGAACAAGAGCAAATGGCTGAAGGCAGCTCAGCAGTTTCTGCTGGCAACAGCCAACAGTGGCAGCTCAGCCCCTCCTTGCTCTCCTGCTTGTCCCAGGACAGTCAGTAGATTGTGAGGGCACAAATCCAACCCAGGGGCCCCCTCTCATTTTCCTGCTTCCAGCATATACCAGGCAGTCCTGCCTGTTCCTCCCATTGTATCACTTCCCTCAAGAAATGAAGATACTAAATGGAAGTTAATCCCTGTTCCATTTCCTGCTACAGCACAAATACTGGTGGTATTCTGCTGTATCTGCTTTGGATCAATAAATGTAGAAGGAGCCTTGTATATTTGGATGTGTCTCCTTTCATGGCTATAGAAAGGTCTTAAATGAGATGTGAACAGAGTTTCTCAGGTAACTGTTGTCATCTGTGCCTGGTAGGATTGTAGATATCCTTCAGACTGCCTGAGAGAGATAGAAGCAGGAGAGGAGGTAGCACTGCATGGATCAGGAACACAAGACTGTGCTGTGCTGATACAGGGAATGTCATCTTCACAGACCTGAGGCTTGGGGTAAACTTAGTGTAAACTTCATTCCTTAACATTTTCTATTTTATACTATAATTTATCAGTTATGTTACTGATAGGGCATTGTTATTTAAAGAACTGTTTCACAGGTTTGTAGAAGTTTTTTTTTTAAGACAAAAACAAAAGGAAAAAAAAGGTTTTAAGACTTTTTTTTTCCAAATGTCCTTCATTTGGCAGGAAAGCTAAAATGTTTGTATAGTAATTAGAGAAAACAAAGAATAAGCCTTTTATTTCAGAGCTAGGTCAGTGCCAAATTATTAGCTAAAGCAATAAAGCCCATGTACAGGCACTTAAGTTGAAACATTTGGAGATTTTAGCAGCAACAGCAGACATTTTGGAAATGATATAATCTTGACAACTAGTTTATCCTCAGATTTCAGACTGATTTTCCACAAGAAACTTGCTACTCTTTGTTTCCAGCTCATTCCCTGACTGTGCTGAATGTGCATTGGAGTAGAGCAGCACCTTCTGAGATCCTCTGTATTATTGAGCCCCGTAAATAATTATTTTTTCATTTTGGAGAGAAATAACACATTTCAACTAGTCTTCAGCACAGTCTCAAGCTATAATCTTGGAAATGAGTTCAGAGTAACCCTGAACATTTCCCAGGCTCAAAGGTTTCACATACAAAATAATGGTTTCAAGTCCATTTCTAATTTGAAACCGCAGTGCAGGTGTGCAGCTATGGTTAAAATTCTGCAACGGCCCAGGCAAATGAATGCTTGCACCTGAGGCAGGCTGCCCACACCATCTGGCAGCCAAGAACATCCAGCCCAGGTGTACACTCAGCCCTCCCAAACACTGCCCTGCCAGTCTGAAAATTTAAGGAAAGGAGACCCTCAGAGTGCTTCATGAGAGCAGAGATAGTTTCTGATTTTATATAGAAGTCATGTTTCTCTTATTCCCAAACTCCTGATTACACAGTTGAAAAAATTAGAAGAGCAAAAGATGGGGAAGAGAAAGGCTTCTTTCAAATAAATGGCAAACAAGAAGGCTTTCCTAGAAGATCAAAGGAGATTCATCATTTAAGTAGAAAGATGGCTTTGATGTAAATAGTTCTAAAAAGCAAAATGTAATACTAGTCATTCCAGACCTGCATTTTGTATTTCCTCTTTTTTCTCTTTCTTCTAGAGCAAGTTGGACTTCTGCTACTTAAAACAGACTACTGTAAACTCTAATTAAGGAAATTTAATAAATTAGAATAAAAAGACAAACCTCACTTTTGTCTTCATAAGTTTTCTCAAAAGTCATGAGAAAAATCCTCCTGTTATGTCAGCAGTTCCAAGGCCAGATTCTCTGTACACTTTATGTACAAACCAG
Source organism: Illadopsis cleaveri (assembly GCA_013399915.1). Classification (NCBI taxonomy): domain Eukaryota; kingdom Metazoa; phylum Chordata; class Aves; order Passeriformes; family Timaliidae; genus Illadopsis; species Illadopsis cleaveri. The sequence goes on from VXBB01015240.1 coordinate 46,833, forward strand.
CATCAAAATGGTCGCAGTGGCTTTTGTGCTGCACTTGCCACTGGCCAAAGTGTTTGCACAAAACACGAGAAAGCAGAAAATCAAATCAAGCCCATGGATTGTCCAGTTTCCTTGAAAAGAATTAATTGTAGAAATAAAGGGCCTCATCCCTATCCTTAGGTGTGTGATAGGAAAACATATTTAGCTGCATATCACCTGCCACAGGCATGTACCTTTCTCAGGAAAGGTGGTGTCCCTGTCTCCTGAGGAAGCACAGAGTGCTGTTACACACAGAAACTAACCATGCTGTGGTTTTACAGCATGCTAGTCATTTTTGCATTAGTGACTCATATTTTTTCTCAGTTTTTAGCTAATTTGGGTATATTACACAGTTGTGTCCTATGTGATGTCATGTGGTCCTCAAACGTGTAGGTGAAGCCCTCAAGAGGGGATAGAGACCTGTCTCAATGCTATATGAAGTTTTCTTGAGGTGACTTGCAGGGGAGTGTCCAAAGCCTGACTTCCATGTTTTTCTCCAACTTTTTCTCTTTCAGCTTTTCTCCAGTATCTGTAATCACACTGCCCTCTCAGCTTTTTACTATTTTGTAATTTTGCTAGATTCCTTATCCTAGGCTCATCTTCTAAAACACGACCAAAACCTTCTTGTCAATCCCCTTTTTCTGTGTGACTCAGACACAAATGATACTTAGAGTCCCTGATTTTCTTAGAGCCCATAGAAGACAGAGCTGTCTGCCTAGATAGCATGGCACTCGAGGTCTGGGAGCCAGATGTCCTGCACTGGGAGGGAGAAGAAGGATAAAGTAGGTTGTAAAGGTGGATATTGTATACCAGCAACTGTCAGCCTTAGCAAATAAGATGAGCTCTTTCAGTCACCCAGAGGTTGTTGGCATAGCACTGACAGAGTTATTGCTTCTGTTACTATTTCTGCTGTTCTGCAGTGAAACCTGTGCTTATTAATAACAGTCTGACTTTTCAGCCACTGCTAACACTCCTGTTAAACTTCAAAAAAAGTGGTCTCTCTTGCTGCTGTTGTTTACAGAAGTCTCCTAAGCAGCAAGTCTTAACTGTAATTGTATGGTTGGTTTGTGATAAATTATTTCCTTTCACATTCTATTGAATTTATTTAAATAAAAGGTAGGAGACACAACAAACCTACGAAGTAGTGGTATTAACATGAAACTACTGGAAAAGTTTGGTTGGGTTTTTTTTACATACTGACATATATAAGTAAAAAATACAATATTCTCCTCTATTAGGTGCTTGAGCTAGGATATACCCAATATTAGTGGGTACAGCTAATATGTGGCTGTAGTGCTTGTGCTGAGCTCACAACATGACTCACATGTTGTGTTTGTTTGCAAAGTTGGAGAAGAGAAAGGGGCATTTTTTTTAGCATTAACGTGATTTTAGCTCTCATCTGCTTTCTTCTGAGCTGCCATTCCTGATTCAGCACGCATGAGTCTGCTAATGAAATCCAGATGTCAGACGAAAAAACAATAAGCTCTCCCACCCTTGTGGTGGATCGGGTTTCTCAGAGAATGGAAAAAAAAGAATCAGGAAAGATTCCTAGAATGTCTGAAACTTTAGATTTCAGTGTGTGTTCAGAGAGCAGAGGGCAGCAGGGGGATGGTTTGAAGGTAAAATTGATAGCGAGTCAAGATTCTTTGTGCAAAAGTGAGAAGAAATTGAGTGAATATGTTATCAGTTACTCTGAGCCCTAAACAGATCTAGTATATTCCAAAGTCATTGCTACTACTGAAGAATTACTGAATAATGAAATAATTCATTAATAACGAATAACTAAAAGTGGTGTCTTCTGTACTTCCAATAACAGTAGGATGCATCAGGGTTTGTTTTGACTCTGAGAGGCAACTTTCCATAGGCACACGTGAGGCATTGCAAGCTTTCCTCATTTCAACTCTATTTGACTTAGCCAAGTCACAAAGTGCTGCTTTGCTGCAGGAAGTTTCCTGTGTGACTGAAAGCAGAGTGCTTGACAGAACTGGCCTGCACTCAGTGGCTGCACCTCTCCCAGGTCTGTCTGACCGTGATGCTTGCAGACCTGGGCACGTTCTGCCTCTGCTGCAGGCCACTGGCCAGGCTACTGCTGGTGCAAAAGTCCTGTAACTCTGCTTGTTGAAATGTAATCTGTAGATTTAGGATTTTGAAATGCCACAGCTTCACATCTTTCAGTATTGCATTCTTTTCCATGGAACACTGTGGTTAGACCTATTATGATAGCAGTAAATCTTGCAACTGTCAAATGGCACAGTTACTCATGGATGCTGCTCAGCAGTGATTTAGCATCTGCACAGGCTCCAGAGCTCTCTGCTGTCAGACTGAACAGAGCTATTGAAATCTGTGCCTCCTGCAAAGGGAACTGCTCTGTAACTGCAGGCCCTCGAAGTACATGTTCACTACTATGTGTTTGGCCCAGGTTATCAAGCTGTTCATTATTCATGAGCTGCTCTTATCTGAGCTGCATTTCACAATGGTCATAACTGGTGATGATGGATGGTTCAGAGCTGGGTCCAGTGTGCAGACTTTGCATTAGAGCCTGTGTTGTTTTAACCAGTTCCTCTGGTAGTTGTACACAGGGATTCAACAGGATGACTGTGCACAGAAACCACAGTGGGGACCAGTGGCAGGGTCACTGCTCTTGAGGGGCAGGCTAAATGTTTGTTTCATGAAGGATGCAAACCACCTCAGTACAATCCCTTGGACTTTGCCATTCTTTCGCATGAGGAAGAGCAGTATCTTACGAAAGCATCACTCTTCATAAACATTTCTTATCACGTCTTTTCTTTCTGCCTCATAGTTGTCTCTGTTACAAGCTCCTGATACATTTGATGTCTGATAAGGGCCAAAAGCAGAAGCTATAGAGATAAGAGGCAGGGAAGTGAGAGAAGTGCAAGACAGCTGTTGCCTGAAGACTACCAGCTGTTGGAAAACAATCAGAGGGCACTATACAGCCTCACCCTAAGGTTACTTAAATAAAGACTAGCTCTGATCTCTGTGCAAAAAACCTACTTGTTTCAGCAGGAACTGAAGACAGATAGAAGCAGCTTTGGATGGTCAGCCTTCAGAAACAGGCTGTTGTCTCACTCCAGCAGAATTATTGGAGCACATACAGAGGGTCTGACCCTGCTGACCCCACGTTCTGCATCATGTCATACCTTCTCTTTATCTCACCTTCATTCTTGAGATTCTTTCCCAATCAATTCCTCTCCTTATCCAGCTGCTAAAGGTAAATCCCTCATTTATTTTCCAGAGTATCTAAGATCAATATTTTGACCCATTCAGTCTCCTTTCCGAGGTGACTTCCATTGGTGTGAGAGAATTAAGGCTGAGGAATGGATATTTGGCACACCAAAACAGATGGGGAATGGAAAGCACAGCTCTTGTATTCCTTGTATACAGTTTCCAGAAACACAAGCCTTATCTGGCTTTTCCAAACTCAACCTTTCCTCCATTATTTTCTCTTTTAATCTCCAGTGGTTGTCATGTCATTCATCACTGCCATTTTATTAATCACTCTAGAAAGATGTTGTTTATCTCTTTAGCACATCTTGCAAGTTAGGACACAGTGGTTTCTTCTCTGGATATTTTAAAATAACTTGAGTGGTTGTGTTACAGCAAGGAACATAGCCAGAGTGCAGTGAGCATAACTAGTTAAAGGTATAGATTCAGATCTGTGAAAATGCAATTTGAAGTTCTTGAAAAAGCCCAGACTAGGTTTTAGTAGGACTCCATGTCAGACTTAGCTAGCAGTTGAATAACCAGCAGTAAATATTCACTGCCTCCTTGTAAAGTTGATTTATTCCATACTGATTCTTTAAAAAAATTAAAAAAAAAATCCTGATTCCTTCTTACTTAAGGTAGAGATAAATAACTGAATTGGGCACTGTAAAAAGGACCATACTGTACATGTCCAGAAGACAGATCATCTGTCAGCTGATTTTTCTTTTAAGCCCTCCCTGACTCCTTGATTTACTGTTGGAGAAAATTATGTGCACAGATAAACATCTGACAGAATACAGAGCTGGAAGAACTGGTGTTCCACCACATATAAGCTGAACCTTTTCTGCTAATGTAGTGTCACTTCATGCAGATAGAACTAAACATCTAGCCTATAGAACAAAATATTGTTTTCATTTCATTTATGATCATTTTCTGGGAGTCTGGTTTTAGTTGGATCTGAACAGTCTGGCACAGTTTTAACCTGCAGTTGGGTTACCAGTATTCTGATATTCAGGGGGTTTGCTTAACTGTGGCTGGTTACTAAATTCCTGTGATATTGTTCTTCACAACAAAAATAGCATGTTTAGTCTTCCAGAAGAATGGGACCAGGAAATATGTTTGCTCAAATTTTTGTAAAAAGTGAAGACGACTGAAAACAAAATCCACTAAAGATCCATAGGTATTTAAAGAAGTCATGCACTCAGTCCTCTTCAAAATCGAGTCTAATGTACTTTTGCATCCATATATAAATCAAGAAATGAGGTGCTCAGCACATCCATATTAAACTTCTAAAGCTGAAGACCCCCTGGTGTTTGCAAACCTCCCCACACTTTTCATACTAAATACCACTTTTATTCTCCCTGTTACTTTTCAAAACACAGGTACTTTACAGGAGACCTTCCACATGACTCCAGAATATTGAATCACCAAAACAACAAACCTGCTGAGGCTGACAGGGGTCTGGGAGATCAGCTAATCCAACCCCCTGCCCAGTACACTCAGGGGTTGAGTATCTCCAAGGATAAAGGCACTGCAACCCCCTTGGGCATCCTGTGTCAGTGCTCAGCCACCCTCACCCTGAAACAGCTCTTCTCATATTTAAAGGGAATTTCTGGTATCTCAATTTGTGCCCATTGCCTTTTGGATCAGACCTCCTCTGCCACTGGATACCAGTGAAAAGTGTCAAACTCTGTCTTCTTTAATCCCTCCCATGCTACATATCAGCTACACAAAACAAAACCTGGGGAGCCTTTTGGATGAAATATTAGTCATGCTGAGCAGGTTTTCACTGGGAGGAAGGATGGGCTGGCTACCTTTTTGCTATCTGAGATGCAAAGTCTAACAAGGTGGATGCTAAAATATGTGATTCATAGGATGTGCTTAAAACAGTTGCAATTTCCATGCCACAGTGCACTTCATGGAGAGAATTAGGGTTGCATGCATTGCAGCATGCAATTTCCACTTCTGCAAGTAGCTTCTTCAAAGCTACCATCCTACCAGTTCCATAAAATAGAAAGCAAGAGGTATAGTCATGACAGATAATCATGAAAAGCAGCTATTTTTCCCTCATATACACTCTGGGGAAAAAAAACTCCAAAACACTCAAGTCAATGAATTGAGAGAATGTTGCCCATCTAAGTAGTTGACATGGAAACTTCTCTTGAGGCAGGCAGTGCATTTCAGATGCTGGGGGCAAAGAATCTCTGAATGCATTGCTTTAATACATGCAGAAACAATGATATGGAGCACACATTTTGATTGTCTCAAATACCATTTTCTCTGTTCCAATTTAATAAGAGAGAATGGAAAGAAAAAGAAACTAAAGCAAAACTCCATTTTAAGTCAGAATATCTGCACTGGCTTTAGTATTTTCATCAACTTCTTGACAGAGAATGTTCTTTGCACTGCAGATTTTGTGTTACAGTCTGCTATTAGTTCTCCATTTTAAACCTAACTAGAGGACCAGGATTTTCAAGATCTTCACTCTTTCTTCTCCATCTTTGCTGGGTTTCCCCTCACCACCTCCTGAACTCGCAGCAGTGTTTTGTGTATTAGGCTTTAAAGATCAAGGCAGGCAAGCCCAACATGGACAGCCCTCAAAGACAAACGAGCATGATTCTGTTCAAGTCTGTTAGGATGTTTGTGATAGTGGATTATCAAACAGGAAAAGCCAGAAGATACTGTTAGCTGAGAATTTCATTTGGCATGGCACTCTGACTTGATATAGCTGCCATGTTCATGTGATGGAAAGAACTCAAAATCACAATGATTGTGCCAATCTTGAGTTGTCAGGAGGGGCAAGGCAAGTTCCTTGAACAATTACTGTGCCTTGTACTTTTCCATGCATTCCCACATAAACCAAACATTTCTTCTTGTGTCCAATGCCAGTCCCTAGAAACCTCTCTGCTTCTTTCTGATCCAAGGCTGGTGGTACAAGTTTTGAGTCCCTGCACTTCAGCTGACACCAGGGCCCTTGGCTCAGATGTTGGGCCTGTGGCAGATGCACACTCTGTTCCCAGCATTTTACTCTCCACTTAGATCCTTGGGAGTAGTAAACTTTCTGCTTGTTTCTGCACAGTTGACCTAATTGCTCAGAGAACTAAATTAGAGTAGGCTTTTCTTTTTCTTTTTAATGACCAGCCTTGATTAAAAACAACCAAACCAAAAAAAACCCCAAAAAAACAACAACCCACCAAAAAACCAGTGCTGTAGTGCACAAGATCATCAGTGATGAAGAAAAAGGTTATTTTTTTAATACTGTCGTACTGGAAACTCAAGTTTAGCTAATTCTGAATCATTCTCCTGAGAAGAAACCTCTATTTATAGTAACAAGCTGTAGCCCTTCAGTTTTACATTTGCCTGTGGTAAAACATGGTCCTGTGCCACTTATGCAGTGATTGAGGTCACTGTATCAGTTAGCTGATCTCTTCATTATTTACTACATCCCAGGCACTGCACAGACTTTATTGTTCCTTATTACCTATGTTCCTCCTTTTGGCTACATCTTCATGTAATAATATCAAAGTGAAACAAAATCAGGTCTGCTTCAGCATCCACGTATTAAGAATAATGAATTTTTATTTTCAGATTCAACTCACCCCTGAACTGCTTTTGATACTGAAAAGCACTTGTTACAATCAATTCAGCTCTGGGGCTGATTCAGGGAATGGTAAATTTGTGACACTGAATTACTAAGTCATCACTATGAGTAAGAGTCAATGCTGTTCTAATATTTTTTCAAAAAATAAAAGCCTGTCTAACACTGAATGTTTGGCTTTGACCCTATCTATATAATTGTATTGGTGTAATTATAATTCTACTTATGGTCCTTGCCCTATAGGAAAATTGTATAATTACAAGCAGGTAATATCACATCTTAAATGTTTATCTATAAAGAGTAATAGATGAAAGTCCTAGAAAACCTCTGCAAAAAAGGTTTTAGAACAACATCACTTCAAAGTTATATTTGATGAAAAATTACAGATTTTTTGTGTGCTGATGAAAATCACAAAACATTAAAAGGAACACAGTTGAAACAGCATAGCTTCCATTTTATCAAACTGATAGAAGCTTAAAAATAAACTCAAATATTATTTTCTGAACTTTTTTTATTCATATAATTTTGGAGAAGAGTTATTTAACTGGCTTTGCTGATTGCCCAATGATGTTTGAATTGGTGATGCTAGTCATTTTGCTATTCTGGTATGGAGGTTTCTCTGAAATATTTTTTCTCTCTCCCCATTTGCTTCTTACACTTTCAGTCATACTTTGTGGGCTTCCTCTAAGGCCAGTAACTCATTTTTAAGGCCTACAAGTCAATCCTGAGCACCACCTACATGCACAAATATGCATCACCTAAACTAATGGTTCCTAAATGCCAGCATAAGTTGTTGTCACTGTTCTAATTTCTGTCTCACTATTCAATCAACCCAGCATTGATTTCCATTTCAACTTTTATATTTTCAGAGCTGTGGCTTAAGATAGTCAAGATAGGAAGCAAAGACTAGAAAATAATAAGAACATCCATGCTTTTGGCTCATCATTTCAGTGAGAGAGTTGTATCATAGTGGTGAATCCTTCTAGAGCCATTTATGAGAGTATTTATGTATTTATCATTTCTCACCTTTAACTAAAACTGTTTCACTCTGGAGAGGGTTACCCAAGAAAGAGAAGTTAAACATATAGCAGATAATAATTTGTTTTAGCAGTGGTCATGTAGTTTTAGTTAATGGTGTAGTTCTGGAAAGAAAACCAGCACAGCTGGCAGATAACCATGATGGGTCTATAGAAAATGTTCCCCAATCAAAACTCTGCTAGTTCAGAGAATATGTGCTTAAAGCACTTGAGGAGGGTCAAGCAACAGAGAAGGGAAATTCTGGGAGGCAGTGGTTTGTTATTTTGCAATCAAAGTTAAATCTTAATTTGTTACTTCTTTGGAGGAAAGTTGTAATTCTCAGGCACTAGATGAAATGGAAAACGTAGTGGTACCCTGAGGAATGCATTGGCCAGCTAACAAAATCTAATTTTTTTTTTTTTTTTTTT
>VXBB01015240.1:55126-129382 GCA_013399915.1 Illadopsis cleaveri
GAATGCTTTGGTCAGCTAAAAAAAAATAATAATTTTTTTTTTTTTTTTTTTTAAGTTGTATCCACTGTCTTCTTTTATCTAGAAGTGGAGCAATACTATTAGTCATTTATGGTATGGTCATTTGTCTTGGATGCACTCTGCTAAGCATTGTTCTTCTCCACAGTCACAAAGGTGCCTGGTCCCACAGGGATGGGACAACTAGAAAGTGAGTTTTCTCAACTACTATTTAATAACTGCTATTAATAGTGGAAGGGCCAAGTACTTTGTACTTAATAAATAAAGAAAAGAAAAGTTGGAAACCTCACTAAAATGTATCAGGCTTTCTATGGCAAACTCTGGCCTTTCTTACAGCATCTTGCATACAACATCCACTAGCAATGCTTTGTCTTTGTGGTGTATCAGTGTGAAGCTCTGCATCACAGCATCTTCAGGCCAAATAATGGACTACTTCTAAACCCCTTTGGTCCAAAAGTTGCTCTTTGATACTACTTCATATATTAAATCCTAGACAGTTCAATTCTGCTAAATTCTAAAAACGTTATAGGACAAAATGTAATCCCATGCACTGTCCGGTGAGGACAGAACTGTCCCATCTGCTATTGTCTTCTGCAGTACCACATACTCACTCATGACAGAACACAACAGAGATATTGTGTGCAGACCTCCCCAGTTTAGCTGCAGTGTGCACTCTGCTCAGGAATTTCAATCACAAAGAAGATCCTTTTTTTACAAGAAGGCAGTAGTGTGCCCTTAGAATCCATTGGTATCACGTAAAACAGAACTGTGTTTGTTCTGCCTGATGGACTTTGCATGGGGCATCTTTCTAGCACAGTCAGAAATACATTCTTTGGCTGTACCAGTCTGCCCCGAGGCACTGAAATACCCCACAGATCCTCCCCAGGGAATTCATGATTTTCGAGCTCCTAGCCAGGTCCTCTTTGGTAAATGTGTGTGTCCCCAGACCTTCAGTGCAGCCTGTTGCCATTGGCTGCATGTCATAACTGTAAAACAGAGGTTGGAAACAGCATGGGAGTTTTGTCTCATTTCGTTAATACAAAGAGAAACTGGACTATGTGCCTGTAATTTGTTGAAATCAATCATATTGCTTATTTCATAGAGTAATTTTTACTTCAATTACGTTGTAGCAACTAATATAGCGATTTCTAAAGTGAGCAAAAGTATATGACTTTTAGCAACTGACACTAAATTAATGGACAAATTCCTAGAGAACTTGATTCCACAGAAGCTTGCTGAGTCAGCAAGCTCTCCCAACTTTCTTTCCTTTGTTTGGTAGTCACAATACTTAGCTTTACAGCAATGTATTCTCTAAATCATGTATTTTTAAAAAATATCTTTTCCTTCTGTAGGTCATCATGAGTTTTACTAGTTTCAGAATGTGGGAGTTGAATGTTTTTTTTCTTTCAGTAAGCACAGATGTTGTGCATACTGACCCTAAAATCAGTTCTGCTTACTGTCTGCCACAGGCACAACAACAGAACATACAAGCTTACATGGTCAGAGTCAGGCTGACAGTGAACTCACTGAGGCAACAGACTGAATCCCAGCCAGTTTCCTGCACAATATGCTTTTCAGATATTTTTGTTTGCATTTAGACTTCCTGTAATGTGTACCACATTAATTTGGAAGTGAGAAAACGGTCTTGGGTTTTAAGATCTGGACTAAGATTCAAAAACATGTATGTTGAATGCTGACTAGTTCTATACACTTGTATTAGTGATATTAGCAATACCATATGCCCATGTTTTATGGATGAGGAACTGTGGCAAAATCCCATTTTACCTACTAGAGTCAGCTCTTCTGGCCATTTTGTATAGCTCCCAGTGCAATAGACTCAGGATCTCCACTTAGTAGTAATGATAAATTATTTTTAGACAAGGTTGAAAAACACTTAATCACTGCTGGTCTGCCCTGGTCTGGGGATCCATGTGTCAAGTCAGCACAGCTGACATACCACAGGTTTACAGAGTACTATTTACAAAAGACATGAGAAACCAAAGAAGAATTCAAATACGGTTCAAAACCAAGGGGAACCTGGTTTAGCCTCCTGGACGTGCCAAGCAGGGCTGGAAAGCAAATGAGAACAGTGTTTCATGAGATTTTCCTACTTCTGGTCAGGCCAGAAATTTTGCAAGAGCAGCTTTTCTCATGATATTTTGGCACTTTTGCTTCTGGTCTTGCCTGTAGCCTGGAGGCAGAGCCATGTGAAAATACTGATGGAAAAAGAAACTTTTCTCAGTGCATTTGATCTTCGGCTACAGCCTAAAAGATTCATGTTCTCATACTTTATCTATGTTCAGCTGTTACTTTCAGGTTTAAATGTTTTTTAACTCATGCATCTTTCTTTTGCTGCTGTAAACTTGCAGCCTCACATACAGCTTAATCCTTCTTGACCAGAACAAACTGAAAGCATAAAATGAAGTCTCTTAAAAGAGATGACTTTGAATTAAGGAGAAGAATGTCCTGTCCTTGAAGCCAACATTCAAACTACTTTAACATCACTGTCTACTTTACCCCAGAACTTCCCCACTTTATGGCAGAACATTGTGGCTCACTTGGGTGGGGACTTGATGTAGCTACTCTAGTTATTAACAAGAGCTGATAGAATATACTCCTCATGCCCTCAACTCAAAAGTAATCCTGCAATCCTCAGTCTATGTCATCATGGAAAGGACAAACTCATTGGGGCAGAGACTGGCTCTGTCCATGAGTTCCTACCAGGTCTGATGGGACAGACAACTTCCCACAAATAGTGAGTGATACTGTTCATACCAACCCTTTCTTCTTTGGAGCATTTATCCTCCATAGAATGTAGTGAATCATAGAATACACAAGGGTTAATAGGAAAGGATCTCTCTAGCCCTCTTGCTAGGAAGCTTTGCTTCTACTCAAATGAACAGAGGGTGTCTGCAGCCTCCCTTTGACAACGGAGATGATGTTGACTATGGATAGCAATCAGAAAAAAAGTTAAACTCACACTTGCCTCTCCCCTCAATTTTTCAGATGACACTATTCCAATGAACTTCTTAGCTAACCTGTTTATGGTTATTTGCAGCATTATTCTAAATACAGGGTCAGTTATGCCAACATGTCTGCCTGATTTCTCTCTCACCCTGTTTATCTGCAAACACTTTTTCCATGCAACCACCTGCCAAAACCAAAAGCTGAGATTTATAGGATTTGTAGTAGACACCTCGGGGTTTTTTCTAGAGTGGGAGATAGGAGGGAATAGGAGGTGGATGAACTGAGCATTTCAGTCTTTCTTCAGTGTGGCTCAGAGCATTGTCCTCACCTAATCAATCTCCCCCCAGACATGTATGTATATTAGGACCTATCGCTGTGTTCTTGAGCTGTGTTCTGGGGACAGGTGATAACCATACTCTGGAACACTGAAATTTCATGTAGGCTGCAATTTGTTTCTTGATTCAGCTACAGCTGTTTGTCAGATGATAAAAATAGGCTCCTGTGCTAATGCTATCCTTGTCTATTTTGATTAAAAGAAGATGTGCAACAAAATCCTCTTCTGATCCATATGATCCAGAATAAGGGAAAGGTGAAACAAAGTTTTCTTTCTAGCAAAGTTTTGGGGAAAGGGAGAGGAAAATGAACGAGCAAGAAACAGACAACTAATTTCACATTAGTCAAGGTCTTTTTAGAGCCTTTCCTGGAGTTTGCAAATTGCACTGGGTTGGAACACAACATTACAGTTTTCTTAGCACCTCAGTTTGTTGCATACGTATTAGTAGAAGAAAGGTCCTTGCCATGGTTAAACCATTACCCCAGGTGAAGTCAGCAGTTGATCCTTGCTTGTTCCTGTGACAAGCACAAAATAGTACTGCATAGTTCTTGATCTCTGTCAGCATACCAAAGGAGGAATTAAGGACTGGAATCAGGTCTGGTCAACAGTTAGCAGAAAAGTGATCACTGTGTTGGGCTTCAGATGGACTCACCAAAGCAGTTGCTTTCATGATGCTGTTGGTGGTGTTCTCAAAGTCTGTGCTTCTCTCAAATTATTGTACCAAGCAAGAGCAAAAGAACTTCCACAGATTCAGAGCCACGTTGGAGATGAAATGGGTGGAGAGAAATTCTATAGTTTGGTGCTGCACTGTAGCAAGAGTGTGAAGTTAGGACAGGTGGTGGTGAACCCAGTCTGAAGGGTACATAACATCATCTACCCTCAGAGCAGAGACAAATACTCTTCATAGTGCCACTTTAGTTCAGCACTGATGAATTTTCTTTACACAAAGGGTATCCTTACAAACCTTTTTATACTGTTTGAGAAACCTTGCATTATTAATACCTTCAAAAGAAGATGAAACTAAGATTTCAGATGACTTGTAGTTCCACTAGCAGTACTATACTCGATCTCAAGTATCTCTAGCTAGTACAGTTGTTACTCCCTTTAGAAATCATTGGAGTGGTCTTTAATCTAGATATATCCAAGTCTCTTTGGCAAGCCTAGAATGTTTTCAATAGGAATCCAAACCTGGGAAAGTTCATCTGAAACTCTGAGAATTCTTCCATTATCAAAGAGAATAAGGAAAGAGAAAAAAAGTAGCCCAGATCAAAGTGAAGAATATCGGGTTAACTACTAGCCCTGAATGGGCTTAACCAAAAGTTTCTTGGATCCTTACTCTAGAAAAGAGAATGGATTGTGTGAAAAAGAGTTATACTAAATACCCATAGCCCCCTGATAGGATACTACAGAAAAAAGAGAATCAGAGGAAAAAAGCACGCAACTCCTACCACCCCAGAGTGTTCCTTCTCTGTCCTACACATCTTTGTAATTGGAGATCTTTGATCATGGAGCACCTGTTGTCCTTCAGCATCAAACATGCAATATTGAAAAGAGCAGAACACTTCACTAAATTATTTACTTATGGTCTTTGTGAAAGCCTTTCATACTTCAGCTGCCTGGATTGTTTTCTGCCATAATCTGGCACAGCTTTATCTCACAGCAAAAGGTGCTAAATCATCAAGTGTGTTCAGGCACATCTGTGATGTCATACCATATGCAGTAACAATGTATTTATTATGTGATGTGGTGTGCATCTGTCCTAGTAGGTCATTCCTATCATTGTCTTCATCAGCAACACGCTTTTTTTTTTCTTCATATGTGCAATGTTTTGTTTTACTTTGAGGGCACAGACAGCTTTGGCAAGGGCTCAGCTTTAAGAGTTAGCAGTTGCATGGACCTAACTGGACAAGTGAGCAGATCAAAACCAGGAGATAACAGTGTATATTTATAGGGAGATATGTTTATAGAAGCCTATGGGAAAGGCCAGCTTCCTTTTCACAGAAGACAGAGGTTGTGCATGCTCATTACAGCTTTGGAAATTTTTCCTTTTACCATTTTCTTTATATTCTGAGTGAAAATTAATTGCAAATAAATTCTTGCTACTCCTGTCAGCTCTAATGCTCTCTTAAGCTTCAGTTTAATACTTTGTTGCTCCAAAATCTTTGGGACAAATTACCTCCTGGCTTAACTCCAACAACTGTGGTGAAGCTACATTAGAATGGATTTGGGCCTACAATTTAATCTTTTTCTCTTTTTTTTCCCAGTGCTGCTTTTGCTTGACTCTGTACATGACCAGAATATAAAGACAGCAAGCTTACATTAGAAACAAGTCACTAGAGAGACCAAGCTTAACAAGAAACCAAGAAATGTAGCTTTCTAAGCTATCAAATGTCTTTTCATGGGGTGTAAATGGCTGCACAGTTCATTTCCTTCCTTTTCAATATCTTCTGGCAGGAGGACAGTGCTAACTTTCATGTAAACATCAAGTTTTACAAAAGATTTCTCAAAAGTAAGTAAAATACTGGTTTGCATTGCTTAGTTCACTTTTCCCACTGTTTATACACAAACCTGAAATTCTCATTACAAAATTACAAACAATTGCAACCCCCAAAAACATTAATGTCAGAGAGCATAATCTGTTTCAACATATTCATGGTTTAGCTGGTGCAACTGCCTCCTGGATTTACTGCTGGCCTACTGTGCAGCAGACCCCTAGAAATTCTGCCAGAGAACATTTCAGTCATCTAGATTAGCAGTCTTTCCCTAAAGCAGTGTTTTCCCACTCTTGCTGTCCCATTTTGCATGACTCAGCAATGGGGTTTCACACTGAAGAAAATTCCACATTCTAATTGGTGGTTTGCTTTTTTATTGCTATTTCTTTTCAGGGTTGAAAGAGAACTGCTTTTGTAGCCTTAAGGCAGGTGGCAGGAGGAGATGGAAACATTTCTTTCATAACATCTTTCTGATTAGAGAGCCCTTTGATCCTAGAAGATTTACATTCAGCTGAAACAAAAACTGAGACAAAACAGCCATTTGTAATCACTGGCCACTGGTACAATTTGGAGTATCTTATCGGGCAGGCTAATAACAATTTGGCATAACCTCACTGACACACATACAAGAATATCTGCCTACCATATTATTTAACAAAGACGCAGTGGAGGAGAAGAAACGCTGTCAAAGTTTTGGTTAAATCTATTTGAAAGAGAGTGATTTCCTATTAGTACAGAAGAATCTAAAGATAGTGGACATCAAAACACCAGGAGAGCAGTGCTCTCCCTCTTGTAGTGCACTGTGCCAACAAATTCTTTGCTGAAGATGACACTGTGGCGAAGTGGTGACTTAAATTTAGACACTTGCTAAATTGAGAGCTGTTGGAAAACTGCATAGGCACCTAAGAATATGAGTATACCTATCTGAAATGCTGTAGGTAGCATTAAATTAATGGTCCCTTTTCCAGTGCCACAGACCTAAATCCCAGCCAACCTGCACATCTGTGCCAAGGTGGTTTGCTCCTCTCTGATACTGAACCTACTGGCTTGGAAACTGAGGCACGGCTTGTCCAGCTAGGGACATGAGAAGGGTTGTTGTGTCATCTTCAGCAATTCTTTGTCTCTTCTGACTAGTAAATGAAGAAATCAGAAAGTAGAGACACATGAAATTACACACGGGTTGAGTGTAGTAGATATTTACACAGTTCTAGCTACAAGTGAAAATCTGAGCAGAGTGGGGAGGAAGGATAGTGTTGGAAGCTTGGAGGAAGCAGCAATGACAGCCCAAAATGGAACAGCCTGTTGAGTTCGCCTCGCCATTTCCTCAGCTGCTGCTGCTGCCTTTCAGTCTGTATATTCTTAAGTGTTCTCTGCAGTCTGACTTCAAATTACTGAAAGAGTGCCATGTCTGCCATTTTCTAGCCTGGCAGCTATACCTTACTGTTAGAGAGTTTCTTCTTAGACATTTAAACTGAAGTCTCACATCTAATACTAGAAAGAAGATGAGTAGCAACACTTCCCACCACTTACTTAATAACAGCCTAACAATTTTCCCTTGAAACTGCTCACATTAATTCTTTACTCCCTTGGAACTTGTGTTTGATGCATCTACAGAAGTGTCATTCTGCTTCTGAGATCTATAGGACATTTACTTATTTACTAGAAAAACATCATCTAGATTGGGATTTTGCTACCAAATCTTACTGCAGTTTTATGAAGCTGAGTACTTGATACATGAAGGCTCCTTTAGAAAGCCTGATAGTTTGGTTTTTTTCGTATGGGTTATTTTCCTAAGTTTCATTTGTTACTTTATAAAAATAACTTTTTGCTTACATCTTAATCTATGCTTGCACAAACATAAGTCACCTCACTAAACTAGAATTCTTATGATCTGAAATCCTCATCTCCAGCATTTTGGAAATTCAGTCAGAACTTTAAAACCATCTCATCCAGTCAGGCACTCTGCTTTGATGACCTTGGGGAGGTACTGCTTGTTTTAAATGTCAGCTACCAAATTTCCAAATCAGTACCAATAATTTATATTTCTAGCTGCAAAAGCACCTTTTCCCCTCAACACTTGATTGCCGAAGCACTTTTTAGCCCTTGCTAGATTCTTAGCTCAAAAGACGAAAACAAAACCTAATTTTGACTGACACTTGTGGAGTTTTCCCACCCTGCCAGGGAGGCCTAAATACAAGCAGACTGGAGCAGAACAGGAACAAAGAGGCCATGCTGGAGGAACTTGCTCTAAAAACACAGCTGAGCATGCTGAGTTCCCAACGCACCGGAGACGCAAACAATAACGTAAAGTGAGGATGGAAACTCTTGCTGTGAAACCTCTTGTTCTCGTGCATCTCTAAGAATATGTCCAGCCCAGAAGAATTGACATGAAGACGGGTGTGAGGCTGCTGAGGTACAGCCAGCACACACAACTCTGCATAAAGCCCTTTGTGTTTCCGAGGGGCCAGTCTCTTGCTCAGGGAGCCATGTCTTTTTGTTTACCCACTGGGGTGCTGCCTGCTGCTCCTTATTAGGGCCCCTGCCTCTACAGGCATTTCTTGGTACAGTCAGTGCAAGCATTTTTTAACCATTACTTACAAAATGGCAGTGGCTTCCCCAAGGCCATATCTTTGTTTCTTTGTACAATGCTGTGATTGTGTAAATTGTCTTGCGTAAGCACATCAGCCCACTCTGGAATTCATTTTTTCCCCCCTTATGGCCTTTCATTGTTGTTCTTTTATGGTGGGATTTGTTCTTTTGCCATCTTGTCACAAATCCATTCCTGTGGCTATGTCCCTTTTAAGAAGCAGCATGGCTGAGTCTGGCCTTTCAATTTGCAGAGGTCTGGGGAGCAGCTACTTCTGCTGAGAGCACTATTGTCAACAAACTAAACGGGCACTGTCACACAAAGCTGCAGAGCCCCCAAAACCTTGAAGCCCAAAGCAGCCACTTGTGTTCTTACATCATAATCCTTTCCTGCATTTAGCTCAACAGACTGTCTTCTAAATCTAGTGATGTGACTTGTGACATGACAGCTTGGTGTAAGAGAGAACTTCCTCTCTTAGGGATGATCAGGCGAACAAGTCCTTGGATCTTGAATGCGGACACTGCAAGCCTCAGCGTCATGTACAGATATTCCTTCACTCATTTGTATAAAGAGCAAACCACAAGTGAAAACCAGGGTCTGTGAGGAACTTGCAGTTTCAAGATGGCACAGCATTTTGGGGCATGTTTGTTCCCACCCATCTCCATCTTAGCTGTAATCCCTCTTCAAGGTGTGTTTTAGCAGTGTACAAGATCCCTCCCTGGCTCATGGATCTGACCACTATTTCCTCAGCTGCTAATATTAATCTGGCAAGTTATAAAAGGGTAACAGGAAAGCACACCTAGAGGCTTCCCATTTTTCTTTTGCCACAAACAGAAGAGGTCTGGCTGACCACCAGGCTTTGCTGGACCAGTGTGTGCAAGAGCCCATCAGGAGGTGTCTATATGGGGGGACACTGCTACAGTGACCCTCAGGATTTATTACAGGCCATGTCTGCAGAAACCATCCCAGCTGACCCTGACAGCATTGCACAGGTTGTCAGCTATGCAGCAGCCCCATTTGGAGCTGAGGAATACAATAGTCAATTTGAGATTAGGCAGGAAAGGGTTAACTATCAGGCTTTCTTGGAAGAAAGGAAAATTTCATTTTATTAGCTTGTGCCACCTAGAAGGATTGAAACTATGTTTTTAGCCAAAGACCCACCCTAAGGGAACACATAAATCAGGGTCAGTATTGTTGGTTTACCAGAAAGGATGTAATCCAAATCCTTGTTATCTGAAATGTGTTGGTTTGTCATTATACAGCAGCACCCGTGGAGTTTACTTCTTACCATGTGTACAGACATGGGGAGTCACATACTCCCCTAAATGACCAGTGATGAATAAGCCCAAGTCTAACTAAAGGCAATGGAAATTCCATTGTTTTCCACCAAGCTTTGAAATGAGCCTGTCAGACATACAGAATTTTTGCATGTCTTTGTTATAATACAATCATACTTAAGTGAACAGTGTTGCAAGATGTAAAATATTATGTTCAAATACTCTAAGCTAAGTACAGAAAATAAATTACTTCTATTCATCATGTTTGCCCTTACAAGTCTATTGTTTTAGTCACATTAAAAAAACAATCAATGTTCTTAAGGCTTGAATGCTATAGTGGTTCAGATCAGGTATCACAGACAAACTGCTAAAAAAAGTGAGAAATTACCTTCCTATAAATAAAGTGTGTCATCTTCAACACAAAAATTTAGAAAGAGTTTAACTCCTAATGTTAAGTTAAAGATTATTTAAACTGTCTGAATGATGCTAAATAAATACAGGGTTATGCTGCTGTTGTCAAGAGAACTTAAGGAGCTTGATGTGGGTTGAAAGTATTTTCTTTGTCTTTGAATGGCATGATTGTGGTATCATCCCTGAGTCTAACATAAGATTTTATTCAAATAAAACCAATTAGCATTAAAAAAAATGCTGCAGATAAAGTGGAAGTTGCCTTTGTAACAGTGATTCTCCAGGTATTCCTCACTCCCTTTTCTCCCCCTAAATCCACACTAAACAGCTTGTGCATTTCTAGTAAGATGAAAGGTGAACAGTCAACATTTCCTAGAACCACTTATGGAAGACTGTGAGTCTCAGTGATCCACCATGAAATACTCTTTTGGCAGCATAGTGGAGAACAATCGTACCAGCTTTTTCTCTTGACTTGTGTCAGCCTCATGGTTCATGTGTAAATATCAGACCTAAATGTTTTCAATTCAGAATTGGATCTGAATGAAGAAATGTTTTATACAGGCTGAGATATTATTACTGTGATCCTGGGCTATGCTTCTGAGGCTGTGCTTGGCACTTGTCCTCGACTTCGTGTTTACTGCTCTCAGTATTACTCATGCTCGTGCTGTTTGTGTGTCTCAGCACACCTGATCCCTGAATTTCAAAGGAAACTGTAAATAGAACTATGGTGTTGGCTGCCAGCTAAAGCTGATGAGCACCTGCCTTTAAACGCTGCTGTTGTGTTCCTGCTAGCACTGGAGCACTGTCTATTCATCACGACTGGACTTCTCTGTTAACACTTACAAGAGTTGGGTTAAAAATATTTAGATCAATCTGTACGTCTGCATTTGTTTGAAGCTTGGCCTAGCAAACAAGAGCAAGATTTCTGTTGTGGTAAGGAAGGAAAAATCTGAAAAGCAATAAAAATAGCTCATTTGGAAATGACCTGATTGGTCATATTGTTTATCCCATAATCTTAGGAACTTTGGAAATATTCATTGTGTTTATACTTGGGCTTCCTCTGCAGCAGAAAGTATTGGTTGTGCTGTTCATCTTGGTGTAAGCAAGTAATGGTGAGAACAAGTTTAATTGCAGAACTAAAACACATGAAGGTAGCAGGAGATAAGACCTGCTTTTTGTGTTTTTCTTGAAGAAAATCCTGAAATACAGAGTTAGCATGATGAGGCCTCAAGAGAAGATGTGAAGACGATCGACTGCAGAGATCATGTATAAGTCAAGAGATAGCAAAAATCACCAGAAAGGTACAAGATCACTGGCTATATGCAGAATATAGCAAGGGAGAGAATTAAATCCTTATTAATCCTAGCTTTCAGTGTACCAAAAAACAATTTATAAAAAGGCATATAGCTTTTTCCTCCAGCAATAGTGTCCTCCCTGCCTGCCCGGGTCAGTGCCATGCCAAGCTGACACCAGGCAGTGCCCAGTGGGGCTCTGCACCATTTGATGTGCAGAGCACACAGGGAGGCAGAGGCTGGCCAGCAGGTGCACGGGCACTAAGGGAAAAGTAAGCATTAATCCAGGGAAAGATACTTTTGGGATAAATCCAGCACTATGTTTATATTACTGACCAGAGGAGTTCAAATGGCTTGTGTTACATGGAAGGAGATGAGTAGTAAGGGATTTTCTATAAAGGTGGTGTTTTCCTCCTGGAGAACAGGCAAAACAGATCTGTGTGTTTCCTGCCAGGAAAACTAGAATGAAATTAAGGTGTAATGCAAGCCTTCATTTTCTGGGGTGCTTAGTGAAGATACTATCCTTGAAAGTCCCAAGTAGTAACATTTTTAAATTTTCAAATGGTGTTTCTGCCAGTGTATGTATAGAAATGGGAATCAGACATAGAATGACAAAGGCCCAAGTATGTAAAGTCTTCAGATAATCACCACTCTTTCCTATTTTCTTTCTGGTTTTGATGAGACTGTCCTTTAAACAGACATTCTGTCCTCTTCAAACTGAATGCTAAGGACTCCAAAGTTAACAGAAAAAGATTATCACCATACAGACCAGAACAACAAAAACTGCTGTTGAGGGTCATTGAACTAAACTGAGAACAATTTCAGCAAGCAAGTTTATTCACTGCTGAGCCTGTTTAGAAATATCATCTCAAAACTCTTTACTTACACATGATGTAATTAAGTACTGAAAATTTAAGGTAGGTGCTTAGTTCATTGAAATAACTATTAATTGCTATATTAATATATGTTGCCTTCCCAAAATATCCAACCTGAAAATTAGCATTCTATTAGGAAATCCAGATGCATGCAAAGAACTGATTCAACCCAATCACCTATCCCACAGAAAATGCCTGCAAATTACTTCCACTTTTTGTGGAATTGCCTGACTTTGGAAGGATGCCAAAGGGCAAAAAGTCATGATGTGGACAGCATGCAAACACAAACCTAAGTTTCCAAAACTTATTTTGGAAAACAACGCCTAGACCCATCCCCTTCAGGCCTTCTTTGGCACTAGGTTCTTTGAGGTATTGTCAAGAAGAGACAGGAGTTTAGTTCACTTGTACAAAAAAGGAAGTGGAGATCCCATCCTTTCTGTTGCAGTCCTGAAAACAGCTATATAATATGGTAATAACAGGGTAGATCTTTATTTCTCAAGAGCTGATATGATGCAAATGTGGGCTATTTGGAGGCAGAGACTTTGTGTCCTCCATATCCCAGTTATTTCCCTGTTTGAACAGAGAAATGTGGGCATGGAGGGGGATACATTCCTGCAGACAGCTCAGGGCTGAGCATGGCTTTGCAGGCTCTGCTACAAACACACTCCTTTTGCTAGGGAGCAGCAGGCCAGCAGGGAGTGATAAAACAGAACAACATGTACACATAGTTTTCACAACAGAGTTTTCACAACCATTACAGTTCTTAAACACTGATAGAGACCAGTTACCAGGTATTCATCACATCACAAGCAAAAAAAAGTATTTCAGTTCTTTGAAGTGGTTTAGGGTGGGTGAGAAACCAACCTGTAGCTGTGCATATAGTTGAGAAAAATGAATACATAAAGATGACAGTTTTCTCTGTGTCCTCAATATGAAGTGCAGCCAAAGGAGCTACACCTTCTGTTCATACCCAGGTGAAGATTGCTCAGTGTCCCCCTCTCCTTTCACAAGGTCCATTCAATAACTTCATGCCAGCTTTTCTGCAGCATCTGCAGCAGCAAAACTAACAGGGCAGAGAGGAGCTCAGAGTTGGACTAAGGAGACTCCAATTGTCCTGAGAACTTTTCACAGACACAAATCACAGACACTGGCAAGAGTGCAAAGAAGGCCATGGGAAAAACATATCCAAGCATGCAGGAGGCCAGGCAGGCCTGATGTGTAGTGGTGTCTTTGGTCTGTCACTGCCATGACTTGGAGAGCTGCTCACTTAGAGGGGCTAATGAGATCACTTTGAAATTGTGGTCTAAAACCTTTCCCCCCACTCTTTCCCCTCTTCTGAGTACAGACTTCCTTCCAACTAACCTTTCATGTTCCAAGAGAAACAGTCACAACCTCCATCTTTAAAGGAATATATCATACATAAAGGTTACAACCCAACTGGAAAATGAATAAGGTCATATTTCTTCTAAAGAGGTTAAACTGATACCAACAGATCTTTTTATCAGCCTGGAATGTGTGTGAGGGTCCCACTAACTCCAGCCAAGCTGAGGCACAGGGCTTTCCATCTGTATTGACCTTCATCACAGCCCCTGCCCCAGACTATTAAATGGCATGCAGAGGAGTAAGGCATGAACTGAGAAAAGCTAGATTCAATCCCAGGCAGCTCTTCCCAGGCCTGTCTTCAACCACACAGCTTTTGCCTCTGAATGATCTCCCTGTGTACACACTTCTGTGTAAAAAAACAGTATTTGAAATTAATATCTCAGAAGTTTCTGTTCTTTGAAAATTACATCTGATGTCAGCCTACTGGCAGAACACATCAAGTGCAGGCAAGGGAGAAGGGGAATACAAAGCAGAGGATGTGAACTTCCACAGAGCTCAAAAGAAAAACTGTTGTTATCGTTGGCCTGGGTATTGTGGCTTTAAATTACAAATGACTTTAAATTGTAAAAACATCCATTGCAAGCCCTGGAGCAGAATCCCCAGAATGGCAGTAAATAAAGAGCATCCTGTCCCTCTTTGTGCCATGGCTAATGTGGGAGGTAGTTTAAAATCCTGGCTTGGCAAGTGCTGCATGTCAGAGTTGATGAGTTGAAAGGATGTGCACGTACACAGACCCAAACAAAGAACTTCTAACACACAGAAAAATTACTGCACTTAGTGGTCTTAAACGTTGAGCAGCACAGCAACATTTGCTCTTATACTTTGGACTAGTTGTCCTGAATTTTTACACAGGCTCCTATTACCTTGGAAGTGGCAGGTGGCTTTGCAGGGGTCCTTGGGGCTGGTGTCATAGGGGAAAGATAAGCTCACAAAATAATTCCTTGTCAGATCCCTCACCACCCTGGGAAGAGGACAGATTTCTCTTTCTGTTTTGTCCCGGGTCTGGAGTCTTTGCCTGGGAGTCCCACCTGCTCCTGCAGCTCACATCCCCTGAAACCAGACCCCATCCAGCAGCTGCATAAATCATTGGGAACAGGGCTGCAGCGGGGTGTCCAGCAGTTGGGAGCACACGGGGGAGCGACTCCCTCCTCCCCTGCACGCCTCC
Organism: Illadopsis cleaveri; assembly: GCA_013399915.1. Classification (NCBI taxonomy): domain Eukaryota; kingdom Metazoa; phylum Chordata; class Aves; order Passeriformes; family Timaliidae; genus Illadopsis; species Illadopsis cleaveri. The sequence continues at coordinate 69,922 of VXBB01015240.1, forward strand.
ATCTTCCCCTAAAGTAAACAACAGCAGTCCCCACTGTGAACCCAGTTGCAAAACCTCGTGGCTCTGAACTTTAACTCTGTGATGAGCAGCCAGCCCTTGCATGGGCTGTGCAGCTGACAGCCTCTGCTCTGTGTTTTTCTGCTGCCTTCCAGGCTGCTGCCAGCCAAAAAAAAAATTCCATAGCTTGGACAGACACCCTAGGAGAGGAAGCCTGCTTGCAAATGTGCAGCTGAACGTGGTGGTGTGGGCAGCTTAATGCCTCATTTTTCTGGGGCCGAGTCAAGACCGAAAGGGCATTTGAATGAATTGCTAATACCAATTTACATACAGTCAGCTCCACCAACATTTATCCCATGTCAGATAATTTTTATTTCTCCTAGAAGCTCTTAACATAAGAAAGCAGCATAAAAAATCAGACCAGTCAAGTTGTAAAGTTCAGTCACAGATCAGAGTAGTAACTTTCCTCTGACTAGATAATGCAAATGATTTCTGGTTCAGACATAATTATAACAACATGCTGTAGACACTGATGTGGTTTTTTTTCCAAGATGGAATTCCAAAACTAGCAAAAGCTACCACATCACAAATGAGGAAACCACTCCCTTGGTGAAGAGAAGATGGTACAACATTAAATCAGTGGAAAAGAAAACCCTGAAAAAGCCAGTAGATGCACTGAAGCTATCCGTATGCAGAAGTGATGGTCCAGGGATCTGAGCAGTAATGCTCTGCAGATGCCTTGCAGTCCAAGTCATGTTTAAAGGAATCCTTAAAGTCTCACCCACACAAGAGATTCTGGTTTAAAGCCAGCTCCATGAAACAGCATTCTTTCCTGGGTTCTATTTTATCTTCATGATTATAGCACTCAGATAATGAATTGAAACCCAGAGCTCTGCATGTTGAGACCAAGTTTATACCTTCCCCTCTAAAGATTTCTCCCCGGTTGATAGTTAGAAAAAATTATCTTTTATACCATGTCATGAGGAAATATACTGTCCTGAATTTTTAAAAAACTTTATGTAAGCATGGAATCTCCACTCAAATTATTCATATGAGTCCTTACAAAATAAGAACAATGGCTCTCACCTTGATATAAATTTCCAAACTTAAGGATCTCATAATTAATGGCTAAACCACTAACTTGGTTGACATTGAGCTTTCAACCAAAATTTGGGCTTTATTTTTTGGGCCTTTTCATTCCTGTCTATCTAAAGATACAGATATGAATGTGGATTCCCAGGCATTAAGAAGTAAAACTAATCTGTGTGTATTGAGGGGAAGAACCTGACAGGAAGAAAAAGAGGGCTCTAATCGTAACTAGAAATGAAAATGTATTAAAACCAGGGGAGAAAGAAAGAAAGAGCTGCAGGAGAGCAGGTCCTTGCTCAGCAGGCAGGCTCTAAATCTCACTGCAGCTCACCCAGGCTCAGGTTTCAGAGCCCTGGAAGGTCAGCAGGCTAAGCTTGGTGAGATGTGCTCTTCACAGCATGTTCCTTGGGCTCTTGGGAGAGGAATCTCAGTTTAGTCCTCTGTTTGTAGTAGGCTTTGAGCCTTTTCCCATCCCTTTGGATGTAGAAGTATGTAAATTTGTTACAAAGGTAAATTGAATTGGGCTCTCTATGTAGCAGAGGGGAAAGTGGCAGGCAGCAAACAACGTGCCATGGGTACAGGACACACAAAATGCCCAAGTGAAATTGGAGATGTGTAACCCTCCTGTAACTGCAATTGAGCTTCTTGCTGCTCACTATCTGAAACACTGTCACTGCCATTGTGCCATTGTTGTTCTACCAGTGCACAGCTTTGCTCAACCTTTTTATTTCTTCTTCTGTTGTACCCAGAGGGATGGGGAGGCATTAGATGTCCCTGAACTACAATTCACCACTCTCTTCCCTAAAATCCAGGACCTTCTCAGGAACATCTGTTCCTGCCTGTGTTTCCTAGCAGTTTCAGATAGTTGTTTCATCCTACACACATCATCCAGAGAGAGAAGAAAAAAGGAAGAAGTTTCCTTTCTCTCTTCCTTTCTTTCCATAGCATGGAAAAAAATTAGCTGGGATGGCCGAGATTTGAGGCCTCCCTTGTGCAAAGACAACTAAGCCAACCATCCTTTGAGCAGTTGCATAGTCCTGACTTATGTCAGCAGGATGGTTGGCATCTTCAGCTAAAATGAACCTTCACTGGAGTATTTTTTTTGCTGCCTTCATTATGTATCTTCTTTCAGTTAGCTATACTCCAAAGGAGTACAGATCTGTTGGATAGATTCCAGAAGGAGAACATTCTCCTTCTGCAGTCTAGCTGAAACCCTGGTTAGCACAGGATTATGTGCTTTCAATGCACACCTTTCTGTAGCTTGTAATGTATCATTAAAAAAAAAATAAATCAAGCTCTCTCTGGAACATAAGCTGGTGCCAGAGGTTATAGTAAATTCTAGCAAGTGGACAGAAATTTTCCCCCCTAATTTTGTTTCCCTCACGGAGTTGTGGTTTCCACGTAAACACTTCTACGAGCAGGCCCTTTGAGACATGGCTGGGAGAATATATGCTCTGCCTGACACACATCCACCATATCTTAGCAGCTAAGAAAAATAATTCTGCGGTCTCACAACACTTCACCGCTATCACCTCAGCCTAGCTGAGCTAAAAATCAGAATAAAGACCAAAGAAAAGTAGGTATGTTGAGAGAAAGCTATGGCTCATAATGGCTGGTATGTTGTTTCTGGATTTTTTCCCATCTATTCTGCTAGGTTTCTAGCTTCAGGAAATAATGTTTGAAACCATGAATTATGGTAGATAAGGACAGAGAAAACATAACACGAGAGTCACTCATTTCTCATTGCTACATGGAGCAGTAAGCAGCACCAGCCCGTGACATCCAGGGAATTTGCTCTAAAGTTTAGATCATCGTTGCAAAACATATAAAGGACTTTTTTCTTCTCTGTTTTTATGTTGGGTCTGATACACATTGTCTTAATATAGAAGATCCCCTTTGATGTCTGTTCACATTTCATAAGCCAAGAGCAAAATAGTTGGGGCCTTGGAGGACAAGGGGAAAAAATGTAAATTTAAGTTATTCTTGGAAGTAATTTGGATCCCAGCTCCAGACCAGAGAATCTTTGAACCTGCCTGAGCAAACTGTTCAGTGTCTGAGCCCAGCCCAACACTGGATTTGCAGCTACAAAACGGACAGAATCCAAACCATGGACCTGGATGCTCATAAGCTCCTGAACATTCTGTATTTCTGGTTTGGTGGGGGGTTTTGGGGTGTTTTTGTTGTTTTTTTGTTGTTTGGTTTTTTGTTTGTTTGTTTCTTTTTTTGATGGTTTGTTTGTTTTTTTTCCTCTCATCCTGAGTTATCTCCTAGTTATTTATGCAAGACATCTCTGAATCTTTTGGTTAGTTTGGTTGGGTTTTTTTTCTCACATGCACTTACTTATAATGCCAGGATGCTATTAAATATTTGTAATGCTTACTAAGCAAAGCTCTCAGTAGTGAGCCTGGATTCGAGTACCCAGAGTGTCCCTCTACAAATTCCAAGTGCAGGCTGGAAAAAAAGAAAGGCAGTTCTGGGATTTTTAATTTGAGAATGCTGATATTTGAAGCATGCACCTCCAGTAAAGCAAGTTCTGAATTCATCTTGCACGTAATCATTGACATTCTTCCCTCCCAGCAAAATGGCAGTTCTTTATCCCAACAGAACAAAGTGGGAGGCAAAGAGAGCAGATGAGTATGTATGTGGAAGAGCTTGGACTCTGGTCACTTGGTGACTCAAGGACTGCAAAACAGAAACTGAAGCTTATTATGACGGGAACAGAAAAGCTTCATGTTCAAGGAGTGAGATTCCAAGAGAGTTGTGGGGATTTTTTTTTTCCCCCTTCAAACAAAGCACTTCTTTTCTAGTGAAGTCCAATTCCCTCATGGAAACCCAAGCCCTGAAGTAGCTAAAATAGCCTTTTTTCTCTCTCCAGTCAGTCTCTGCTTCTTGACTTCTTGAAAAGAAGGAATTTTGAGCAGGAAGTCATGTTGGTTAATGGCACAGGGCAGAGCTTCCAGAGGAAACTTCACCTACAGCCATTTATAACGTTGATAATGATGTGGTTTGTGGCCATTTCTTTTTTCCTAGACAACAAGATCAAAAAACAGATCCTGATCCAAATCCCATAGCTCTTGGTTTTTAACGACACCTGAGCACTCCTTGTTCCCCACAAAGCCTCCAAGCAATGCTGGGTCTCAGAATGAGTTCGTGAGTGTAAGAAACTTTCCATTCCTGGCTAACATTCAAAGGAACCTTAGGAAACTGGACACTCAAGTCCCACTGTTTCTGACAAAGCCTGTCTTGCTTTCAGCTTGCAGTTCTTTTGGTTTACAGGCACATCACATCTGTGTCTTATTCTTTGTGTTCACCAATACTCCTTCATTTTCCAGTACTGCCCTATTCCTATTAGTAACCAAAACAGTAAGTGTAGTTTTGCAGTTGCTTCTGATTTTATATCAGAACTTTGTAGTTGCAGATAATATTGCAACAAACTGCAGGACTTTAAAAAAATAGGGTAGAGTGGGATGTTAACACACCAATTGGCACACCCTTACCAGTAATCCGGGTTTTTTCTCTAGATGCAGATCAGTAAACCACCAGCTCAACAGCCATAAACTTGTGTTTTCAAGCAGTGATGTGTCCTGCTGGGTAACAGCCCTTTTGATACTAAAGATATCTCCTGCCATGTATTCTCCACTGCCAAGCAATGGCTGTTGACATAAGTGTTTCATTTAATAAATATTACCAGTGTGTATGAGCATGAGGGGATGATTCAGCAGCATCAGGGGCCCTATGACAGGCCTAACAGGAAGACAGGAGAGATTGCTTCATAGCAAATGATTCAGGCCCCAAGCCCAGGACACTCAGAGAAACATCCTTTTTGCACTAAATTGTCGTGCCTCAGGCTTGCATTAATAATGACAACATATGCAAAAGCAGCAACTTGTTCCTCATCTGTAAAGTGAGGATCATGGCATTCACCTCTTTAAAGCCTGCGGGTCTCTGTAAACTCATAATACTAATCAAAAAACCTTTTCCATGCACCATCCTCTCAGCCATACCTTTCTAAAGTTTTTCCTCAGAATCAAAATTACTGAAACTTGGTAGCTGCTACTTACAGCTCACTTGCCTTGGCAGCCAGTTAAATATATTAAGCTTGTGAGCAAAAACTCAGCCAGTGCTGAGGAACTGACTCTGATCCTAGTATCTCCTTTTATGTTTTGTGTTGAAAATTGGTAACAGACTTCCATGGTTAAATTCATAAAATCTGCTCATCTTTGAACTGCTATGCCAAAAAAGTCAGCCTTTTATAGCAAGAATTCTACATGTGTAAATAGCAAGTTACACAAATAGAAGTTTGCAGTACTGTTCCTTTGGTAGCTAAGAATTTTAATTCATCTATTAGGTTACCATAGCCTGTTATCTAACACACAAAATTTCTGTGAGGTTTAAAAAAAAAAATGGAGAGGCCAGTTATCTAGGTGTCCACAGATGAAGATAAATGCTGAGACATTTCTTCATTCATAAGGACCACATGCCCAAAAAATAACTGCATTTACATCTTTGTGGTTATTAATGAATGAAAATATTCAGTGAGATGAATAAAAGTTCACAAAACTTCCCTAAAGAAATCCAAATGTTCAAAAATTTGCTTGTCAGTAACAGACTGATTTGTGGAAACTCTTTAAGTCATGAAAGGCAAGTTTGCCGCAGAACTACTGGATGAATTCCAGAGAACCTTAATTTGAGACTGGTTCAAGAATTAAATGGTATTTTAATTATTAAACATCTGGGTAAATCTAGTGCAAATTATAAATCCTGTCTGTTCCACAAGTTTTTTAATAAACTTGGGTTATGATTTCCATAGTGTGTGTTGGATAGGTGTTGCACTGTTAAGTGCTGTGGAAAGTGCCCTTTCTGTTACCTGGCTCAGGCAGGACTGACCCCACTGCAGACCCCAAGTCTGGGAACATTGAATCTGTCCTGTCTGGGAATAGAGCATGAGCAGACAGCAGAGCCAAGTTAGACCTGGGTGCTCTTGCTGGATGAAAATCCCTTTTTTTTTCAATTGACTCTGAAATAAATATTTAGCTATATGCCTTTGAGAGTAATGGTTTGTTTGGGTTTATCTTCTACGCCATCATGTCCAGTATTTGGTAATTCACATCCCTTGGGGTGGCTTCCTACTCGGAGCATTACACAAAGAATGCATTTTCAGGCTAGATTTCCAGTAAATAACCCTGCAGTTCCAGGAGATTGACCAAAATAGCAGCACGCCTGCAGCACAATGCCACTTAAGTTCAGATCTCTCCCTTCATCTGGTTCTGTCCTCCTCGGTCTCTCCCCCAACTCCAGCATAATTGTCAGTGTCCTCTTCCTGTGAGCATCTTGGTTTTCACTAGCCCTTCACTAGCTCGTCTTTGCCTGTTAGAAGCTCCCATGGAATCCTGCACTCTTGATTCATGTTCCCAGCCCTCCCCATAGAGTCATCACCTTCCACCATCACCGTAACAATGGCTGTGTAAGTTCTGCCAACACTGCTGAGCCTGGAGATACACAGCACCTTTTCTCTGACTATTCTCACAAACAGCCTCAAAAGAGAGGTCACTCTTAGTAAGAGAAATGACTAATGAGATACTTCGAGAATGGATGTAAAATCTTGAAGTATATCTTTGTCACATTGTTTTATGAGTTGCAGTTGCCACATGTCCTGCTGAATACTGGTTTTTTATTAATTGCAGATGAGTTTTTACCATGCCTAACTCATTGTTCTCACTCTTTATAAATCCTTGATTCTGGTTTTGAATGAAGTTTGGTTCCCAGTCTCAGTGAGTGCTGAAGATTGGAATTATGCATTATGTAATATATATTGTATAATATATTATTACATTCCTTTAATTTTTTTCAGTGTGTTATTTTCTAATTCAGTTTAATATCTTAATCTGTGAGAGAGCTAGGAGAACTTCCAGTTTACCCACTCTGCACTTTTACTGTGTGCTCATTCACTTACTGTGTAAAAACAGAGGAGTTTTGTGAAGAGAGGCTGACCAGTCTTTATTTTCACAGATCACCCTTTTGACCTCCTCACAACCCAAACCTAAACAGGCAGCAGGGCCTTTGCAGGATCTTATCTACACAAGCAGAATAACCAATGCAGATTTTAGCCCTCTCAGAATGAATTGGCCAGAAATACTTTGTCAGATTAGAGGGAAGTCTGTGCTGGACAACTCAAACAGTCATACATCTGAAGGAGCATCAGTTCCATTTGTTTAGCTTGTAGACTAAATCAGCTCTTGGAGGTGACCTTACAGTTTTGCAGACAGACACCATGCTTGGTTCAGCCATTCCTAAAATGCACTGCTCTCCTCGTTTTGTCAGCTAGCATACTGCAGGACAGGGTGCCAGCTGGCTGGCTGACACACCAGGGTGAGTTAGCAATGTGTTGTGAGAAATGTAAGGAAAAAAACCCTGAATGCTGACAAAACAATTTTTTCTTTTTTTCCTAGTTGGTTTGTTTTTTTTTTTTTTTTGCAGTCCTTCACTTGCCACTTGATTTCTTTCTCTTTCCTCCTTATTTTCCTTTCAGCCCTGGCATTTATTGTCCTCTCCTCTCTTGCCCTGGCCTGTCCTGGCAGGAGGTATCACTGAGCAGAGGAGAAGCCTCTCTCTCACATCTGTCTAGCTTTACTACTGCTCGCTTTTCTGGGCAGGACTTTCACTTACCCCATATTTCACTCTGCAGTGACAGCTTGGCCAGAGCAGAGCACATTTTCCAGTCACAGATGTTTCTATCGGATTCATGCCTGCTTCTTGGAGACATGGCAGAAGGAATATTTTTTCTTGTACTTCAACTGATACAAATGATCCCAAGCCAACATACAGCACATTTCTTTATCCTATTTTTGTCCTTCTGAACATAAGTGTTTGCTTCAGTATTTACACGAGGAAAGGTTGATACTTAATTCTAGTTTTAAAAAATAATAGATATTCCATTAAGGATAAATGACTGAATTTTTAATATGCTCCTTTTCAAATAGCAAGATATTTGAGTACAGCTCTGGTCTTAGAGTAAGTGAGAAAACATACAAGGTCTTGAATTTTCAGTCAGATACTTGTTTGCATAAAGATCTTCCTTAAACTTCTGGGAATTTCCAACTGTGCCACAGGTCATCTGCATGAATCCAGTTGTAAGACTGGAACCTAAGATTGTTTTTTTTTCCACACAAAAACTCTAGCTGCCTGGTTTTAACTTCTGTAAGAGGGTACAGTTCCATCATAGAAGCTAAGTACTCTTTAAAAAAATATGTGCAGATCTATTGCCAAGAAAAAAAAAGACCAAACTATGAAGATAAGCACAAGGTATTAATAAGGTGCTATTTAAAACACTCTTTTCTCAGAACTAGTTACTGATCTGTTCCTAGAGATGGAGTGTTCCTGTGCAGACACTGGCAGCAGGTCACAGCAGAACAGCTCAGTTCACATCAATGCAGCCACATAGAGTGTTTGCACTTTCAACATTTTTTAATGGATGGATTTTAAATACAATAGGAAAAGTCAGTTGCTTAGTCTGATCATATCAACTTCCTTTATCTTTTATTTTTATTCCTGTCTTTCACTTTCCTTCCTTCCACCGTTGCCATTCAATGAAAGAGGTGCAAGGGGAGGAAGAAGAGAAAGGAGGAGTGTATTTCCTTGGCTAGTCCAACAAGGTGCATTCTAAGAGTTCTTCTGGCCAACCTTGCATATAAGGTTTTACCTCTGGTCAGGATCCAGAAAGCAATGTCCTAGTGCTCCCAGTAAAAGGGTAAAAGTCACTTGGTACAGCCTTTCTGTACTTGCTGTTATTTCTTCACAGCTGAAGAAGTAAGGTAAAGTCAAAAAGTAAATTGGTCAGTTTTGCACAGGCACTGCTTCCAGAGAGGAATGCTCCCAAGGAAAAGCAGTGGCTGCACTAGAGGACAACCCACAGTTGGCATCAGGGTGCTGTGCAGGACAAAAATGGGATGTCTGCCAGTTCTCAAAGCGAATGGGAGCAAAGCCATAGGTGTACAGTCTCTAACTTCCCCAGCTGCCAGGAAAGTCTGTGTTACATCAGTAATTCCATAGGTCTCCTATGACCATTCATCCCAGCCTGTATCACAGCTCTGGTTTTAATTGCATCTAAAGTTAACTCAGCAGAAAAACATCTTTGTCCCAAGTGACAGACAACTGTTTTCATCCAGTTTTATGTAACCCTGTATCATCACCAGAAGAAAAAGACAACACCCACCCTCACCAATCAGACTTTTCTCATAGTGTTTCTGGTGCATGTGAGCAAGCATTATAAAGCACTACAGCAAAAGCTGTCACAAATTGTTTGTTTAAATGTAACAATCATAAAGCCTAGGAATTAGCCACTTATATGTTTATTTACATCTATCTGACTTGATTAGATACCCTAATGGATTTTTTTTTCAAATGTAAAAGACAGGATTATCCATTCCAAGTATAGTTTGACCAAAACAAAATTACACTCTGGCAGCTGTACAGTAGTCCCACATGGGAATATAGATGCAGGTTTGTCTTAAGAGCTCCCAAATCCCTGCATTCTCCATAGGAAAAAATGGGACAGGAAATTTCTGTGTCACTGGGCTCTTCGGCGCAGATGTCCCTTTTGCTTTCACACGTATTTCCACAGCAAGAGGAGAGCCATGCTAAGCAACAGACACAGAGCCTCATTCAGCAATGGTTCTTTTCTTTTTTCGTCTGCTCTAAAATAGTCTGAGTGTTGGGAAGAGTAACAAGCACTGAACTTTTCCCCACATACATTGCTCACACAGAGGAATGAAAGCGGGTTGAGATAAGACTACTTTTTTTTTCCTCTCTAGGGAAAAACGCAGGTAAAGCTCAGGGTCCTTCAAATTAGGTTTCTTCTTGGAATCATAAGACAAAAATCCAGCAAAATTTAACTGATTTCAGTATAATTTTTTATGTGCTTTTGAAGTTAAGTATGTATTTAAGCACTTGCTTGCTTAGGTGATTAGGCTTGTGACAGAAGATTTAGGCACACACCTAAATTTGAGGATTCTATGATCTTAGTCCTCATGCTGAGAGCTTTAGGTATCAAGTGCTAAAGACATAGCCTTTTCATTCTCAAATATTTTACCACAATCTGCAATCCTTAAGTTCAAAGAGAGCTTTCCTTCATCAGTAATAAAACTTGATCCATTTTTCCTCTTACACTCTTTTCCTTCTGTTTGACCCACATTGCTGTAATAAGAAGAGTCTAAAATTATTCACTTTGCCTTGTCACATTCCTTTTAAGGCAAGAGTAGTAATCCATGGGGAAGTGTGAGGAATAAGAAGGGCAATGACATGTCCTAGGTGGCATTTGGAAGTAAACCCTCTTCCCCTTGAGATCCTGTTCTAGATCTGGACAAGTTTTTCCCATTAACACAGGTTCTCCTTCAGCCACATTTTGTGCTTTATATCCAAAAACTACAGTAGGCAGAGGCTTACTGTGAAAACCAGAAAATGATACCGACTCAGCATTTGGTGTAAATATTTTCTTACTAGAAAATATTGGGTTTGTTGGCTTTTGTTTTGTGATATAACCTGAGAAACAAGAGTGGCTTCCTTTTCCTATGGAATATACAAAAATGAAAGAAAGAGACAACCCAAGTGCTCAAGATGTAACAAGACCATAGACACAACTTTTCTGGAGGGTCTAAAGGGCTTGAACTCCCCTGTGGGGTTCTGCCCAAGCAACTGCAGTGCATCAACTGTGTATTCTCTCTCCTGGCAGCAGCCAGCATCTTAAAAATGGACAGGGATAAAAATTTCCCAGTGATTATTGTGAAGTGACCTCATGTGTACAGATTTAAGGTGGCCTGGGGAAGGATGCTCAGTGATTTTCAAAAAAATAATCAGGCTTTTTGGGGGCAGTGCAAACAGGGTGCCTGGGAGGGAAGGCACTGGCACGCAGGCTTATTCCAGTGTGCACAGCAGAACTGGGAATTCAAAGTGATATCCATATAGTACTGCAAGGAAAGCACAATAAAAACAAATGCAAAATATTACTGGTTGTCATAAGTTCTGCATCAGTTGTCATAAGTTCTGCATCAGAGGCTCTCACTAAAAGAAATTTTAAAACTCATAATCTTTTAGCACTTTATATTCAATTCTCAAATCAGATACCAACTGCAAGAGAAAAAATGTTACCACTCTTCTGTTTACATTAATCCCACTGGTAGCTGTGTCTTATTCCCTGTGACTTCTTCAGCACAACTTCTGCTGCCATTGCTTAAGCTCAATCTGAGACCACACGGGTCTTTCAGTGCTCTGCTATCTGATTTTCCTGTAGATTATGAGCAGTAGGTTTTGCCTGTACCATAATCTGTTCACACATTCTGACAAGAAAATTCTAGCTCAAAATGCCCATAACAGAGGGCATTACTTTAGGCCCAAAGCTAAGACAAAAAAACTAAACCAAACCAAAACAGCAAAACCCCCAAAACATTAAACAGTTGCAGCAGAAATAGCCAATGTCCATATTTTGTACAGGAACAAGATAGTATCAATGTGGAATATTTTAGAGCAATATAACCAGCTTAAAACTGCTCGAATTTTAACTGATGACATTTTGACCACAGCACACAATCCCCAGATACACAATTTGCTGAGTATAAACGAGCCAGGAGAAGAAGGGAGAAAACTCCTTGGCGCCTGCTACACGTGATACACACAAGCACTGCAGAAATCTGCTGATAATCCCCTTTTCAGTTTGTGTTTGCAGCTGAATCTACTTCACTTCCTCTGATACTGAGCATTATGCAGTGCTCTGAGCTCCACCACTGGCCATAAATCCCAGGCAGGAAACAGTCTTCAAGTCTAAGGAGGAAAGACAGCATTTCATTTTCCAAAGCCAGCCCAGAGTAACCAGGTCAAACAAAGTTTGGAACTGAAGCTCTTGATACTCAGGATATAATTGTGTATGGTTTTTCTGCTTGTTTTGTTACCCGTTAACCGGATGCAACAAATAAAACCATTTTTCTTTCTTATTTTCTCTCTCTGACTGCCTCATTGGGAGCTCCTCTTTGGGAGCCAACCTCTCCATGAGCCAGTGCTTGAGGTCATAGCTCCCTAACTTCAAGACATCTGCTAGGTCAGACATACTTGAAGAGAATCAGCTGCTTGCAGCCAGCACATTATTAGCACGCTGAGTCCCAGACAAATGCTGAGGGTCTCTCTCTTTTTTTCCATCTCTCTAACAAACACAGAAGCACATATATCTGCATACTGTATTTAAATTTTCTTGTCTTGATCAGAGATCCATCTCCAATGCCAATACAGAGCATTAAATAAAGAGTTTGAGCTCTTAAACATTTAAACAATCAGCTAGAATAATTTCAGGGGAAAAATTACAAACCAAAATACTCTCTTCATTTCTGGTGCTAGGTATTGAGTTTGCCCTGTATGGTACTCCTAACTTTTTGAAAAATCACAGAAAATACAAAAAAGCCCCTGATTTACTGTGTTGGATACCTGAAAAACAGATTGATGAACTATGTGAAAACAAAATTCCTCTTGATGTCTGAAACTCCACATTCAAATCCAGAGACTCTCTTAAAGCATTAGCTCCTTATGAAGCACTTGGTGCCCGTTCTTACATTCATTATTTAAAACATTTCAGTAATGTTATTTCAGTAACAGATGTAAGGAAAAGGCAAATAAATATCCAGTATTTGTGTTCATTTCTCCAAAATCAAAAATGTACATACAGGAAAAATGTAGTTAGTAAGGAATTATTTCTTCTTTTTAAGTGAGCAAAGGCTTGTCCTAGAGCTCCTTCAAGCCACCTTTTCTGCCCTAAATGAAGTGTTATTCGGAAATAGAACAGCCAGTTTACAGTAAGGAAAAAAAAAAACTGCCTGGAAAAAAAATACACCAGGCTTGATTCAAAACTTGCACACTGGAGTGCCAGCTTGGCAGCAGTTGAAAGTGCAATGGAATTGAAAGGTTTCCATCTCACTGCTAAGCTTTAACACAGCATGTTAGAAATTCACAGTGCTGTGGCACAGACCTGCAGCCCCAAGTGTATTAATTTCTACAAATTTCTACAAAGCTTTTGATACTCTCATTCAGGTGCCTGGAAAAGCAGAAGGTACAAGGAAATTGGTAACATACCCCTCAGGGAGTACCTAAAAGCCAGTCAAAATTGCAGGACCTGTCTAGGGAATTGCAGTAGACATCCTTCTATACAGCTCATCTCTTTAACAGACTTTAGGATGGAATTGCTGGGAGCTGGATTCACAGCCACTGTAAAGCCACCAAGCAGTATTTATCCATATATTGATATCTTTTTAGCTAAGGTTCAGTCCCTGCTCATCCCCACCAAATCTAGTGTTATGCAAATAAGTAGAAAAAATCATCATCTATTGAGGGCTCTTTCAAGTTCTGTCCACTTTACCTTCTGTCATCCAATACACTTTATTCTCTCCATGTGTACCAAGAACTAATTTCAGTTTTGCACCTATTCTTTTCAAGTCTGCTGACAGAAAACATTAAGGAGGTAACATATACTCAGTGATTGATGCAGGCTCTCCACAGGACTCTGTGTCTTTTGCAGTAAACAAAGTCTTGGAAGAAAAGTAAGAATACTGCAATGAGCAAAAGTAGTGCAATAATAGTTATATTTTCCATCTCAAAGTATTTCCCCCATATTTTATCTGTTTTCATCATAGTAACAAGATCAAAAATTGTTGAGGTTTAAATTTTCATTGGACAGCCCCTGGGGAAAGCTCTTCTGCTGGCCTGCAGAGAGCATGCAATCCCTGGTGAGCACAGGTGCAGGGGAGCCAGTGCAAAGTGTCAGCCTTGTCTGCAGTGCTCTCTCTGCCCTTGTGAGATCAGCACACAGGAGGAGCTGGGGGTAATGACTCTGGGCTGCAGGAGTTTGTCTTTCAGGAACTAGACTGAAAAACATGTCTTGGTAAGTCCAAAACAAGCACCGGGTTTGAACCAAAACACTTCAACAGGGAAAACAGAGCCTTTTATAAAAACATTCTTGCTAATCTCCTTGATACCATTTGAGCCTCCAGAAAGTGCCAGTCTGAAAAAAACCATATCTTTCAGATGCTGACTGTAAGTAATTTTGATTCTGTGTCTTTCAAGTTAGAAGCAAAGTGTGAGGAACATAGAGCATTTAACAGTTCATATAAGGAGGGTTCATCCCTAGCATACATGTAGTATTTGTCAGTATTATTATTCATCATCTCCACTTGAAATAGGAAATATGGAACATGTAGTCTCTTGTGATTTCTTCAGTGAAAATGAATCATGATCCAACACTGGCACTTGGTTAGCACATTCATGACAGGGTTATTATCTAATTCTTTAATCAGCTGTGCTCTATCAGATACAGTACTCAGATTATTCTGAGCAGCAAGATCAGAACAGTTTGGGTAAAGATACCACCACTGCCTCAGGGCATCCCTCAGCTGCAAATTGGTGGGGTCTGGAGGAGCTTACTGGGGTAAAACTATTTTATGCTTAGCTTGGTTTTGTAGATTCCTCTGCCATCCATGGCTGGACCTACCAAGGACTGGGCCAGCACTTTGCCTGGCCCAGTACAGCCATTCTGGCATGCACGTGCCTCTATGAAATGATAGTTCTCAGTGAAGGAAATAACCACCTCTAGTTACAAGAAAAATAAAAAAGGCCCGACTTCAGAGACAGCAATACAGTTACCATAGCTACTATTAGGTCCTCATTTACAAAAATTTAAATATTAGGCATGCTATACAATAAAACCAAATCTTGACACGGAACCACCTGACTGCTGATGCCAGGCACCATTCAGGATGTGATTCGAGTACTAGGTAGTAACAGCCTTAGAAATTCTTTTCAGTTTGTGGAGAGGGAAATAGGCTTGCAACTCATTTATTACATTTTCTTTGGGAACAAGGAAAGAGGCAAATTAGAAAATCACAGGGAATCTTTTATTTTCAAACACAGATTAAATATTATTGGGTTTTTTTAAAGAGGTAAAAAATTAAGGTTGAGTCTGTGCTTCATCACTTCAAGGGTGATAAAAATGTTGCATTGTTTCAGCATTCAGCATGGTCTGATCTGGTTTTGGAGTTGGAAAGCAGCACAATTCTGTGTCAAAATAACACAGTTAATATTTTTAGCATGTCATCAAACACATCCATAAACTTAAACATCATGTGCCTCATTTTGTTTCTGACTGGATTTACCAGGTGTGGGCACTGAGCTGCGTGTCAGCACTGTCCCTAATTTGTCCAGCACACAGAACGTCTGGGCATGTACAGGTCAATGTACAAACACACCCTGCTCTCACTTTCTGAAGTGTTGCTCATACTGAAAGTCCTGCTCACAGCATCTGATGAGAAGTCTTTCTTAAGTTCTTTTTAATTTCAGTGCCGTCTAAATTCAGCTTTTCTGTTAATTTTAATACATACAGTAAAAAAAAAAAAGATAGGAGTAATTTAGCATTAAAAATCTTCAAAATGTACAGTAGAAACAAACCAATGCTCCTGTCTGAATGGTGCATTTTTATCAGTCCTATACACACAGACTACTAAATCACAAAGGGAAGAGACGTGAGGGCTCTTTGAGTCTGTCCAGGAGACGGGAAGGAGAAAAAGCAAAGGCACTTGTGTCATTTTATCATTCCTTAGAGCCTCAGGTTTCAGCATCACTGGGTTTGGTAAGAGTCTCCTTCAAAGGCAATGAATAAGCAGAAGAAGGCCATATCAGTGGGTCTGAAGTTTGGCCAGCAGGTCCCTAAGGTTCCAAGTATAGATGAATTTTGAGCTGTGATGTGAGTAGATTTTATGCTTCATAATGAATCCAGAATCAAGCTTGTTGTTTGCTTCTTCTTGAGCAGCAGATTCT
This sequence comes from Illadopsis cleaveri, assembly GCA_013399915.1. NCBI lineage: Eukaryota > Metazoa > Chordata > Aves > Passeriformes > Timaliidae > Illadopsis > Illadopsis cleaveri. The sequence continues at coordinate 85,849 of VXBB01015240.1, forward strand.
GCTAAAGTTTTATTGTAGCAAATTAAACTCCACCAAGACTACTTTAGAGGAGGAATTTTGTCAGCAAAACACCCATTCACCCCTCTCAGGAGACATGAAGACTAGCAAAGAAATTACTATAGTAGATCTCCCTCAATAAAAGAAAAGGCAAGGCACAACCTGGTGTTTCTCATGCGTGAACAGGAGAACTATCTCATCTACCACCTTTTGATGGCAACAACAGCAACTCTTTCATAGATTTCCACAGTCTCTGCCTAACCCCAAGTACATACATACACGTAGGTGCAATGTAGAAACTTGCTCTAACTCAGAGTGCTGGCAGCCAAACTCCACTAAAATATAGGCTTCCAAACACTGAAGGCCTGCTCTTGGACCACATCCCTCTGGAAGAATTAATTATTAGGAGGGGTTTGGGACTTCTTTTCCTTATTTTACATTCCCTTGCTCTTCTCTGCTTTCTGGCTTTGCTGGTGAAAATGTGTACTGTTCTCCCATTCTTGCTCCCCTTCCCTGATTTCCATGGTTCAGATGTTTGAAAACACTTTGTAGAATTCTGCAAGCTTCTTCCAGCTATGCCAAAGCAAACTTGAACTCACAGCCTTCTGAGGCTTTCCCATCACTGCTGACACTCTCTTGGTGATCTGCCTGCTATGAAGTTTTTGCTGGAGTTTTCTGACCATTTTTGCACATCCACTGTGTAACAGCTAAATGAGCTGTGGATGCCAAGGGAAAAAAAACAACAAAACCCTGCATTGCTTTCCCTTGGTTGGTTACAGGGCTGTTTAAATGGGGGGGGGAAAAAAAAAAAGAGAAAGAAAAAACAGGTGGGGGAGAAGGGGCAGAAAAAGAGAGAAGCAGTGTGGGCATGTGTATTTGAGGGAGCAAGGAACTGTAAAAGAAGGTGGTCTTTTCACTAAGTACTGTCTCTTTAAAAATAAAATTTAAAAAATACCCTCAGTGTTTTCTTTAGTCTTTTTCATTCTTTGGCAGCATCCCAAAGATTTCACTGTCCTTGTCTCCAGCATCTGGAAACCATCAGGGTAAACAATAGAGTGCTAGGAACTGGAACCCCTGCCTCAGCTCCCATGGGACTTCACTCTGGAGAACATGAGAACACAAACCATTGGACACCATGTGGTCAATTACTTCAAACTAACAAATCTGTGTGCTTTCCTATTTTCTGTTTTCCTTGGCACCACATGACCCTTTCACAATGGAACCCAGCTGTTGAAAAAGCCAGACGTTTTCTTTTTTAACCTCTTGCTTACTTTTGTGCTTGCTTTCTGCAGCAAGCTTAGGGTTGGCACGTACCCTAGGTAGAAGTGTCCTGCTTATTAAAATCCTGGCTGGCTGTAATGTTTGCCTGTATTAGTCAGCAGAGAGGCTCGAGAGTATTAACTTAACAGGATCATAGTGCAGTGAGGACTCCACAGGTGGTCCTGTGTTTGCTGGGTTTCCTGACATTGCATGCCAGCACTTAAAGCAGATACACCAGGACACTTTTATAGCCTGCCTGTTTTGTGCAATCAGTAATTGCATGTGCAGTTGTGACCTACTTTTTAAGATTTGTTCCTAGTGCAGGTGCTGTACTGGCAACTGCAAAGAGCTAAAGTCATCTGAAAGCCAAAGGCTGTTGAGGGGGCCACCCCCTTCTAGTGCTGTGAAATCAACTTTGCTCTGGATTAGCCATACTTGCTCCAGCACTAAAGCTGGTGGTCACAAAGCAGAGGCTGTTGGGTTCTTGTTCTTCCCAGCCTTCTTTTTCAAAAAATGATCTTTGAACTGTGAGAAACAGCGCAGTGTTACTGACCACACACAAGCCAAGACTTCTACACTATATTTAGATGCATCAACTTATATGTGTGTTTACTTTCATTAACTTTCTTCAGTGAATGGGGATGTTGAATGGGATGGACTTGTGCAAGAGATTGAGGACTTCACCTTTAAGTCACCTTTAAAGTTGCTGAACATCCCTAGCATACACTAAAGAAAAGCAGCTGGTATTTCATATATAAATAATCAATCATACATGCTCCTAGATTGACAGTTTGATTTCTGGGAGAAAGATAGGTACATATGCAATGCTATGCCTAAAAGACAGGAAGAAACAAGGATGTGCCATGCAGTTGGATCCTCACAGCTGGAAGTCCACTCAGAGATGTGGCTTTGCCTGTATTCTGGGACTCAGCTTCAGCACCTCTGACCTCAAACAGGTGATTGCTTATCTGCTGTGCAGAGGCAGCTCTGCTAGCTTGGAAAGGTCAAGGAGTTGGCACCAGTGGAGTCAGGAGCCTTGTGCAGGGTAGCCAGACTCACAGTGGCAGCTATTTCCATCAGATCTGTGTCCCAGAGTGACAGGGCTGTTGCACTGACTGGGTCCAGCCTTTCTCCACAGGCTGCTTGGTGAGGCTGGCCTTGCCTCTGGATACAGGAGGGCTTTTCTAGGGCTTCACTGCTCCAGTCCTGACATCCTGGTTATCCACTGAGCACTACACACTTGTTCATTTCTAGGGTGCTGTGGGGAGCTGTACTGCCTAATTTTCCTTAAGGTTACAGAAATTTGTAGAAACTCTGGACCCTGACAGTTTATTTTCATTTAGAGCAAGCTGTGGAGTTCCTTTATAATTTTTTTCGCAGCCTCTTTGGATTTATATATAGAAGTTTTTCACTGTAATGGCCTCACATTAAAACACAACCCAACTAACACAAACAAAATGAAACAGAATAATAATATACATGTATCTGCTGTGAGCCACAGACACCAACAATAATCATGAAAGCTGACAGTTTTAAACTTAAAAGGCAGACAAACTAGGAGATGGCTTGGATGGGCTGAATAAGCAAGGAATGCTTTAAAACCTTACCTGCAAGCTTGTTAAAGATATGCTGCTGAGCCTAAAACTGAGATGGATGCCTGGAATTGGTGGAATCTTGTTCCCTCCCTTTTCCATAAAGTGCAATATATATTATTTTGTGTACACTTTTAAGTATATTTCTTTTAAAAGAGATGAAGATGAATCATTAAATGGATTTGCTGAAGGGATTTCTACTGCAGGATCTTAGAATTTAGCCATTTTGTAGCCAGTAGAATTAACATAGTGGTTTTTTAATCCTGGGTCCAGCCTGTAGCTCAGCAGTAATACTAGGGAAGTTTTTTTCCCTTTTCTGCCAGTACTTTTTGATCCCAAACGTCTGCAGAATTTATTAACGTGATACTGAAAGGGCAGAAGTGGTAGGGGGAAAGGGAAAGTTAGGACTATGTAATGGCAACTCATACAGCACAATACATGCTTAATCTTTTAATATTTATGAAAGAGTTGGTTAAATGTATGGCAAAAGTTCAAGTCAATTTACTACTTCCCTATGAGAGCATCTTGGGCAGCTTCTTGTCTGGCTGACAGATATTCACAGAAGTATAGATATGATTCTTTAAGGAAGGTTCTGCCTGGAGCAAGAAATATATGTCATACAAGAGTTAAGGGAGCCTACCTTAACTAACTGAAGCAGTCCCAGTGCAACTTGGGTGCAAGCCAGGACAAAAATGAAACCACTATAATGGCACTGATGGATGACCTCAGTCTGGTAATGAGGAGAGAACACATCTTTCCTCTTCATCCTGCACCTCTTTAACATTTGACACAACTGTCCATGAGATATAGCTGTTCCACCAGCAAGAGGTGACAGACAGCCAGAGTGATGTGCTAAGATGGTTTCAGTCTTTTTCAACAAGAACAGCACTTCCAGTATTTGTTCCCTTTCCCCAGCTCAGTTTTGTGACATTCCACAAGAATCAGTTTCGGTCTGGTCTCTTACAGAATTTGTGTGTTTGCATTTATTAGGTAGGAAAGCTGCATTTAAGTGCTAGCAATATGTCTGTGTGTGACACACAGAGCAGAAGCTGCTTTTCACTCCTGTGTACTGAGCCTGTGTTCAGTGGGGCAAATTGAATTCAGGGATGAAAAACAGCTGCTTGAAGGTGAACAACAACAACAAGAGCTGACACTGGCAGCCAGAGGACAGAGCTTTTGGAAATGTTTCAGGACTAGTGCAATCTGAAGATTGATTAAATTTAGTCAGTCTTTTACGGCTATTGTGGTATTACTCCCCAAATGTAACTTGTCCTAATTCTCAAGGAATGTTTTTCTGTCTCTCCTAAATGCTGCAGTTATCCACTCTTTGCTGAGGCTGCTTTGCTGCTCGAGTGCAATCCTGTGTGCCTGACTATGATGCCTACACCTCTTAGGAAGCTAAAGGCACTCATGTATCTTCAGCAATCCAGGAGTCAGCCTGTGTTCTGTAGTTTTCCACAGAATGGGAGTACAGGCTGAATCACATGCTGTAATCCAACAGGCATCTGCACTGAGTTAATGGGATATTCTAAACACCTTTTATTATTTGGTCCACAAAATCCTCATCTTCAAGTTGTTTCATGAACTGAACCATGTTATCTGAGGGTATCCACCTATTAGTATCACCAAGAATTCCATGAGCACTTGTCACCAAGGGCAAAAACCTTTTCAGTGCCAAGTTTCCTTTATGTTCAGGTACAAGGGCAGCTCAGGAACTGAGGATTCCCACAAGCCTCCCCAAGTACATGGTGTGCACGTTTTAAGCTTATGTTCAAGCAAATATTTACTGAAATATATATGTTTACTATAGATTTAAAAACTAGTCCTGTTTAGAACAAGATTTCCACTGCACTAAAGGAGAGGGGGAGAGTACTGGGAGTGCTTTGGTCTTAAAGCTGATTATACTGGAATAACAAACTTTATGGGATACTTTCTCCCATCTGTCTGTGAGTCTAAAGGATGCATATCTTATTGCCAGTTTTGAATCAGCAGAACATGCAGAACACTTCAGCTCTTGTGATCTCTTTCAATGTATTAAGTAGCATGTTTAAAATGAGTTAATGTTTGTCTGTGCTTGCTCCCTACTTAAAGGAACATCTTTTTCCACTGGTCAAGAGCATTTTTATTTCCAGTCAAGTGTGGGAAAGCAATTAGAATTCTGATATTGTACAAGAGATGAAAAGGCAAATTTTCAAGTTCCCAGAAAGTTGTTAGAATTAAAACAAAAAACATCATCTACGTTCATTTTTGGTTTGAAATGCAGAAAAGCCTAAGCCAATGTGCAATATTGTTCCATCTCTTGCAGTTTCTACACTCTGTTGTGATCTCCTGCTCAATTTTAAATGGAACTGGTAAATCACTAATTGAAAACTGTTCACTAGTGCAATTTTGTGTTTAAAAATAATTTCCAAGTTGTATACGATCAGATTTCTCAGACTTCTTTCATTAATTGCTGCAGCTTGTGCATCTGTTTCTACAATAGATTTTAATAAATAGGTCCATGAGCCGCATTTCCTGCAACTCCTTACAGTACAATCCTACATATCACCACTTCTGACAGATCACAGGCTATAAAGTTATATTTCTGCCTCATGGGGCTGAGTTATTACTAACCACCGAGCTCCACAGAGATGAGTCTGTTTATTATAATGTGACTAAAAAGAGCAAGTGGTTAGGGTGGAGAAGAGTGCTGAGGAGGGAGAGGTGTAACTGGAAAGAAAGCTTCATTTGTAGATGACAGAGCACTGCTTTTCTACAGAGATTAATGACTTGGAGGAGATTTTACACATCCTGGTTTTCCTCTACTGTTCAAGTTTTTAAACATTAAGAACACTGATCCAAAGAGAGATAAAGAAGAAAATATGAAAATAATACAGAAGACCATGAAAGTTACAGCTGAAAAGAAAAAACCATGAAAATAGAGAGCTCTGTTGGTTGACTACCAGTGAATTCAGACTCTGTGGTGGTCATTTCACCTTATTTAGTCCCCTGTGTTCTGAAAGAGGACTGACTTCAGGCAGCTGATCATCAAGAAGGATGTGCATGTAGGCAAGGCTGGAAGAACTGATTGTATCACTCACACTGTTTCTTCTGAGGGGAAATGGGGCACCAAAGTCATACCTGCCTTCAGCACTAGTCAGCATTTTGGAAGCTGATTCTCATTCAGATGTAACACACAAACCTTTTTACTTCCCTTTAACTGACCAGATTTCCAACCATCTACAAGTGTACATTTTGTGTCTATTTTGTGACATCAGGTCTGCAACACAAGTTTTCAGAGTATTCCTTTCAAAATCTGATGCTGCATACTGAAATTCCTATTAGGAAGGGACCAAAGGAACACGTTGTGTGTAATATGGGAGGAAATGGCATTCAGTTTGCTGCTCCTGTAGTCAGGTACCACAACATACTGGGATTTTGGGTGTTAGTTTAGACAGTGCCACCTGGTAATTCTGGTTCAGCTAACACCTGGGCTTGTTTGTTTTCAAATATATGTTTGCATGACTGAGTACTTGACTTAGGGAAAGCAAATGTGCAGAGAGTACAGATGCTGTAAAGGGAAGTTCAATCTCACACTGGTCAAAGTGGTCGCAGGCCCTTTCCTCCTACTCTAAATCTTTCTGTGGTAGTACACCATTAGTCCAGGAATTTCAAGCCAGCCATAGGACATCAGTATCCCTTGGGTTCTTCCTTTGTTCTGCAAACTCTACCTTGTTTTCAGTCTAAGGGGCTGTTTGGCTCTCTCCATCTAAGGGAATAAAAATGTCCTTTGCTTGTGGGGCTATTAGTCTATCTGAGTAGTATGAAGAGAATTACCATATTCAAATTAGTGCAAACTCAGTGCTCTAAGGCTTTTTTTATTTATTGCAGCAAACAGGTTTGTGAATAGTCTCTATTTCTTGGACAAAAGAAAACTTCTCCATTATTTATATGCCCTTTTACTGGCAAGATTCAATGTTTTCCTTTTGTCCTTCCTATTTACTAGTGCAAATACTAAAACAACCTGCTCCCAGCTGTTGGAAGCCCCACACTGTCCCCTTCCTTCTGCCAGGAGCAAACAGCTGTTGCTGTGCACAACACAGGCACTGCAGGATCAAATCCAGACAATCTTGATCACTGCTTTTCTAGGGAGAAGTTTTGAACTATAGTTTGAAAACTCACTGCTGAGCAGGAACTTCGTGTGCAGTTCTACTTCTGTTCTTTGTTCACCCATAATGCTGTTAACAGAAGAGGCATTACATGTTTTCTTTTGGTTACACACTTGTAGGCAAATCTACTTTTAGCTGAATTAATTGTTTGAAAGAGGGAAATGCAAATCCTAAATTGGTCCCACACTCTTCAGCAGACTATTGCTAAGTTGTGGTTGAAAGCAATTTCTTCTGCAAGTTTACAAACCTGACTTTGCTGTAGCAGCGCTGCCTTACATTCTCAGCACAGCTCTCCATATGCAGTGTTAAATGTATGCTTGAACAGAGTCCCAAAACAGCTTCCAGGGAATACAGACAGTGAGAATGTTTTCCAAAGCAACATCCTAAGCAGAAAACTGCAAAGTTACAATTGTGTTAGTCGGGGCAGACCACCCAGCTTTTATGAGGTCCCTTGAGGAGTGCCACAGCCCGCAGCAGTCACCTGAGCAGAAGCTGCAGCCGTGTTCCCAGCCCCGTGTGCTCCTGCCTGGCTGCCTGCAGGACAGCAGCACCCAGCAAGCAGGGCCTCTCTCTGCTCCCCAGGGGTGAAGGGACATATCCAGGGACATGCCAGCACCTGCAGTCTAGGCAGACAGCCACCTGCAAGTTAACCCAGGGACAGATGTGTATGGACACCTAACAGCAGCACCCCTAATCTTGTGTCCTCCACACTCCCCTTATACACCCTGGTGAGCCCTTCTGGTGAGCACTGCTGCCCACTGACAGTGCCTGTGCAGCCTGCAGAGATCACACTTGTAAAATCTGAACTAGTAATTTTAAACAGCTTTCCTCCTTGGTTAACAAAGTGCTGTTAAATGCAGATCCATCTACACCCCGAGATGGCTGCAAATAGCTGCAACTTTTCTACTAACAGGTATGAATGCTCACATTGGAAGTGCTTCAGTTGTTTGCAGGCACTGTGAAACAAAGCAGTTCTGTTTAAAAGCAGAGTTCAAAGGCAGAAAAGATTTTTGCAGCTGTTGTTCTGCCCTGGAATTTGTTGTGCATATCTCCTTTTTGGGAACATTTCTTTGTTTCATGGTGCCTTCAAAAATGTACTGTCATCACAACCTTCCTGCCAAGTACCACTCCAAGCTGGTTATTCACTGCTGCCCTTTTCCCAAGTCAACACATGCATTCTAAAATGCTCCCATGCATTTCTAAAACATTTCTCACATTGATGGGGAGCAACATGCTCAGTCTCAGGCCAACCTGTGAGGTAACCAGCTGACCTTCATTTCCTCCATGTGAAGCAATGAAACAACAGTCTCATAAGAGAACTGAAGGATAGTCCCTGTGTGGTTACAGGTTTTTGATATCAAGAGCTTTTTTTAACACCTCTGGTTTGAAAAATTTACTCATAACAGATAATTTAACTGGCACAAACTGCAAGGTGTCATAGAGAGAAATTAACTGGGAGGCAATCCCAAATTAGAGACTCCATTTTTTAAAATAAAAAGTTCAGTAAGTTCTTTTGTATTTCCCTACCTATCCCTACTTACAGGAAATAGCTACATGTTTTAAGCTCTATGAGTTTTGTATAAAATAGCACTGTGTTGAATAATTTGATAAAGCCTGAGGAAAAGATCAAAAGGACAGGATAGGAATAGTAAAAAATGAGCTCCATTCCAGTTCACATGCATCTGCATGATATCCTGAACGAGCTACTAGATCATAAACCTAAACTGAGTAACACTGTGTGATCAGTGATGGCAAATTAAATAAATTCTGGAGACTGTCCTTAAAGTTTTTTCAGAAGTATTAATATGTTTAAGTTTACTAGTATCACATGGTACAACACAATGAATCTTTTGTCATTTCACAAATCAAACAAAAAGCAGAGAATTAAAACAACACACATAGACATCACAACTACTATTTTAACTTTAAAACAGTATGCTTGCTCTCACCTCCCTTCTAGAGGAGATTACTATTTTGATATGTAATATTTTAAGAATATTCCCCACTGAAAAAAATTAGTGACAGAGCAGGAAACAATGTTGACTGTTGGAGAAACTGCTGAAATGGAAAAGATATGAATTTCTGACTGCTGGGCACATCTATGTCTCTGCAAGTTTATTTGGTATTAATGCTACACTTCTTTGCTACACTGCAAATTACAGTGAATGCATAAGTCCACGCTGTTTTCTTATGTCTTTCTCCCTCATAGCACATTGTTATGTTTCTCTTTTAGTTCTCTGTCTGTTCACTACAGATTATGTTTATAGTCTTAACGTTGTCTGTCCACACACTCTGAAGAGTTCTCTTTACCCATTCTTGACATATTTCTAAGCAGAAATATATCTGCTCCACTGTTTTATACCTGGTGGGGAATAAAGGACAGGTAAGGTAAGGGATTTTTAAATACTCCTTTAGCTGATGCTAAAGACATGACTTTAGTCCATGCTGTTTAAACTCAAGTCCTAAAAGATGATTTAGGAATAAGGCACTTATCCACAGATAATTTAGAGAAATTCCTTTTATACTGCTTATTCAGATAACAAGAAGAATGAGGAGGCCTTTCCTGTTTATATCCCAATTTCATGTGCAGAACCACATCCTTAAAAAGAAGTGGGTGTTGGGCAGTCTCTAAAATTATTTCTTGCACAAACTTCCCTGATTGCATCCTGGCAGCACAGAACGTGCTGCCCACAGCCCAGTCCAACAGCTGCAGCATCTTGTACAACCTAAGCACCCCCCACAACCATCAGAATGGATTAACAGTGACATGCTGACACGTATTTCTTCCTTTTATTTTCAAGGAGGAATTGGAATGCCTTAGAATGCAATTCTTCCTCCAAGCTGGCTTGGCTACTCCAGCATTTAGGAAGGGGTCACCTGAGGCACTATCCTACAGTTCCAGTCTTCTCTGTTAATTTCCATTAGCTCTCAGTATTTAGTGTGGAGCTTTAGAGATGAGGCCTGCAACAATATTATATCAAAGTGAACTATAACATTCACCAATACAAGGAAAATTACCTATATTTGCTGAGTGAATTGTATGCCTCACGCTAAATATACATAACACATACTCTTTTGTTTCTGTTTACCCATGGAAGTTAAATGCCTAATGAATATTCATCTCTTTCTATATCCTTTTCTTATTGCTGCTGTTATGAACCCTACTTTCAGAGTCATTATGTATTATGTTGAAATCGTTTCAGTTTCTCAGAACTGATTCAAACTCCATTGCCTTTTCCAATATCTCACATATTGGAAGCTATTTGGTAGCTTCTCTTCCTGAAGACCTATTGAGTCTACCCCAGAACTTTCACACAGATGATTTATTACGTGAAGAGTTAGCAAAATGCAAAGCACAGGCTGGTACTGGTCTCTGCCCCAAAGGTGCATTTCCATACCAGCAGATATACTGTATAATTTTAGAGTGCTCTGTAATGGGAGCAAGTGGGAAATAGCCCAGGGCATGTTTTTAATGGCCCACAAAATTAGTTTAACTTTTCACTAAAACACAGCAACTTCTTTAGTGAGGTATGTTTTAACAGTCTCATTAGAGGACAATTTAAAATAGAAAAATAAGATTGCCTGAAATCAAGCCTTCCAAGACCCAGATTGCAGCTGTCTTCATAACAGAAATACCCCTGGGTTAATCACCTCTGTGCACCACCCCGAGTATAGAGAGTTCTAAGTGAGGTCAGTGCTTGTGTTCAGATAGTGGGTAATATGATACTTACAAAACCAGTGGATCTGTTTTCAATAAAGTGGAATATTCTTGGTTACATCATGCTATCCTGAGCTATCTACTTTAACTCAAGAGCAAGGGCTAGAGGAACCAATGCTGTTTGATCCAAGCCTGCTGTCTCATTGAGCAAACTGTCTAAAGGGCTCTGTCTCTTCCATCCGTTGTTGTTGATGTATTTGTCACCAGTGGAAGTGTCTACTGTCCCTCAGCATGCTTACTAGGCTGTCTTACAGGGGTTACCAGGATGTTGAAGGAAGAACAGGCTTCCCCTCCTTCGTATTGCTGCCTCTCGCTCGTACCTCAAGCTGTCCCCTAGGGCTGGCAAGAACCTTTTATTTTTAAGTGTTGCACAGGAGGTAAAAGTATCTGATATTAGAACAGCTGCATCTATGTGTTAAGTAAGTGTGAAGATAAATCCATTTCTTGTAGGTTTAATTTTGTCCAAGAGTGAACTAAGCTGAACAGAGTAGATTGTACGGTTACTAAAGTTGGCGCTGCCCCAGAAGAAAGGCCATTCGTTGCTAGTCCACTGTCCTGAAAACTAAACCTGATCTTGCCCCACAACCCCAGCTGAAGACGTGGTCAACACAAGAGAGCCCTTTCTCCAGTTCTACCAGACCTGAAGACAAACAGCAGCTCCTGTAGAGTTCAAAGTTTTACAGAAGACCATTTTCTGTCCCCTCGAAGGGCTTTTCCTGGGGCCCTGTGCCTGTCTCCTGCTCAATGAATGCTGTCTTTGTACCCACCAAGCTGACAAATGCCAGCACTGCAGAATAAGGATGACATTTCTGCTGTGGTATTAGGCTGAGAAAGGGGATTATTCCGGGCAGTTGGGGGCAGGATGCAGCGCACGAGGGAGGCTGTGCCGCGCCGTTGTTTGTGCCGCGACAAGGAGGCCCTTGAAGGCCGCGGCCAAGAGCGAACACAGGACCTGTGTGTGGGGAGACGTGCGCGCACAGCCGGGGCAGTGTCCCCAGCCAAGTCCCTGGCCTGGTGGCACACCTGTGTCAGCTTCCTCCCCAGCCCTCCTCATTATGCCCCAGCACACAAAGAGCCAGCTGCACCGGGGCCGGGAGCTCGCCGTGCTGGCCCGGCCGGGGCCACCGGAAACCAGGACCAGCCACCTCTTTTGTTGCCTTTTCAAAATCGAGGGTTTGTTTTGAGCCTGAGGAGGATAATGAGCCTCTCACCAGGCACACACTGAGCTGCACATCCCCCCAAAATGTAGAGCGGATAAAATTAACTGGTCCTTGGAAAGACTGAAAAAATTAAATCAAGGGACTAGAAGACTTTTGCTGTTGTGCCAATCTCCTCACAAGAGTCTGAATCCATGGCTTACCAGAACAGCACACCCTTAAACAATACTCCTTGGTTTGGAAAAATAACACTGAGAGACCTTATTATACATCAGGTGTTTCTGACTTGTTTCTGTTTGTGTTCTATTTTATCATTCCACATTGATGTAATGAATTTACTGAAATAATATCATATAACAGAGAGGAGTACCTTAATATGAAAACAAAATCAAGGACTCCTGATAAGGTTTTTGCAACGGTTTAAAAAATTTTCAGCTCCAAGATCAAGGCAAATTCACTAGTACTACATACCTGGAAGCGGAAGCAGGCATGAATCCATCCTTAGACTAGCATCTGTCAATGGAAAGAGTATCAGGATGAAACAAGAAAGGGGAAACAGTAGCAAAAGGGATAAAGAACTGCACTTCTCCCTTCTCCAAATCTTCATCCAACCTCTCCAATCATCTTCTGCAGCAAACACCATGACAAGCATTTTACACCAGATGCTTCTTGCACAATACCTTTTTAAAAACTAATAGTTTCTTAGCCTTGAGCAAAAACCAGTGAGACAGCATCTAGTAAAGATATTTTCCTGTGTGCTGTTCACTGCATCAAGAAGACTGCCTTTGACTTAAGAAACATGAAGGCCTTGGTCACAAATATGCTTCCATGACAAGAACTGAACACAGCACAAAGCCTTCCCATGCCCTCTGTGCCCTACAGCCCTTTGGTGGCGCCTCTGATCCCATGAGATTTCAATTAGAACATGTATTTTTCCTTTCTATTGTTTAATAATGAGATTTTCACTTCACTGGCCTGTGCATATTGAAACTATCTGCTACAAAAGTACAAAAGTGGGATCAGATATTTTGAACAGGGTGATGAATTTCTAAAATAGAGCGAAAAACTGTTCCTAGTCATGTAGAATAGCTGAACAGCTGTCCTCCCATGTGCTTTCTAGTGCAGTATGTTATTCACTAGTAAAAGAGATGCCTAACTTGGTAGTGGGTCTGGTGTTGGCTTGTTTTTTCTTGAAAAAAAATTCTTCCTTTGGGTAGAAAGATTTACTCTGTAAGATGTGTTCACATGCCAATCCATGTTGAAGAATATGGAACTACCAGTTGGCCTCAGGCCACTCTCCCATTTTGGTTCAGCTGCTAGCAACAGGTCTGGGGTACTGCCAGCATCATATGCTCCAAGCTGTCCAGTGTGAGATTGTGGTGAAATGTGTCCTATGGTGACAGCTACTGCTGTGTACACAGGCAAGAAAATGTTGACTTTCAGGAAGTGAGACTTTAGGTATCCATGATAAGGAAATGCTGCGTGTGTCTTTGACAATAAATTCTTAAATATAGGAAATGCCATTGGTGCCACTGGACAAACATATTGTAAAGATTGCAAATGGTTGATTAATTTGGCTTTTTAAAGGACCAGGCAAAGCGGTAATAAAAAAATTTGGAATAGAAATGTCATCTACTTGCATGAAAGGAAATGGTGATTACAGCTCACTTGTTTAGACAGTTCCCCTTTTGTTTCAGTTTTCTCACTATATTCTGGTCAAAACAGTTTCCATCCAAAATTTTTACAGCAATGACTATCTTATACAGAATGGGCCTAAAACATAGGTGTTCAAAAGACTTACAGTACAGCCAGGCAGCCTGATGAGTCAGATATGAGTTTCCTATTTCAACACAGAAAGATTTTATTTCTCTCAAAAACTCAAACAACATCCATGGCCTGAGTCAACCTATGACCTTTGTGTGTTTCCCAGGAAGTTTCAGATAAACGTCCTCCTGGCTTATTTTATGACTGAATGGAACAACAAAATAATTAGTTACGAAAAGACAAAGAGTCAGTTAACTAACAGAAGGCAGAACCTGAACAGTTGAAAAGGCTATAAATTTTATTCCTTTTTGTTGTGTAATGGTCACCTCCTAGATGCCACTTTTCTCCATTCTAGCAAGAACTCTGATGTGAGAAGTGCTCTGTATCCAACACTGCCTCTGTTGTCCTCTTACCCTTCACATACCTATTAGTATTCTCACTCTGTACTTACTGGTTGCATTCCATCCTTTCTCACCTCCAAGGTACTACATATTTCTGCATGCAATTAATAAAGACATTAGAGGGAACTAGTTTGCTTCATCTTGTTTTCAGGAGAATTTCAGTAAAATGCTCGAAGTTCTTGTAACATTACAAACATGAACTATGAATCTTACAGAATGGCTGATGAAGTCTGGCAGCTGCTGATGCTGTTCTTGGGGAATGACAAGTGATTCTTTACATGATTCAAGTTAGCTTTGCACAGAGTGGAAAAAAAAACCAGACAAGGAAAATACTGGAAAATACTTGTATTGGAAAATACAAATACAACTGCAGGAACAGGAGGCACTGAGAAGGGAAGGATGGAAGAGATTAGAGGTGCAGATTCCTACTGTACTATCACAAACTGCACAGCAAAGGATGGTTGCCTTTGGGTCATCTGAAAGTATGGGTGTATATGCCTATAAGCTTTCACTGCAATCCCATGGCTCTGTTTAAAAGACTGAGACTTTCAGGTGCATTTCAGTTAAGATGTTAAAAGCTTGTTCTTTCCTCATGGGGAGAACAAGCCTTCTGTGGAATAAAACTATCTGGGAGTTCCTCCCAGGCACCTCTACATGCACAGGTGGCCAGAGCAAGCAAGGAGCACTCCAGCAGTGTCATGCACATGAACCAAGTCAGGTAGCTGGCATTTGATGGCTCTTGAGGTAGGTGAACAAACACATGAATGCTCTGGGCAGAAAGGCTGGGTTTCAAAGACTTTCTTCTATGCAATATGCTCATGTATGGCCTGGCACAATATTTTGAGAGGAAAGCATACTGGGACAAGAAAAAAGTCCCCTTCACATTTCTGCAGTTTACATATCAGCATCTGAAGTCATGTTTCATTTTTGGCCTATGTGCAGCATGTTTTTTCCAGGCTCAAAAAGAATGCTGTAATTCAAAGCAGGCTGACTCAACTGGTGTTTTTGTATGTCATCTCATAGACAGCATGGCAGGGGGGAAGGTGGAGGGAAGGAGGGTGAAGTGGAGAAAAGGAGGGTGGTTGCTCATCTGGTCTTTATTTCCTTTCCCTGTTTCTTAATAGTTCAAGCAAAGGGCCCATTCCAGCCAGAAGCAATGACACTCTTGCTGTGGTATTTCATCTTGGAGGAGGACAGGCCACAGCTTGCCCTGTGTGCTGCTGTCCTGGGAGCCTGTACAATCATGGTGCTCTGGGGTGGGGAAGGTTACTGGGGGCAGGTAGTCCTTAGGCTGCATTTGGTACAGGGGGAAGCTTTCTAAGAGGGCCCAAGCTTCATCTTTTGCATAAAGAATTTCCTAGCTGGAAATCCTTACAGCTGTGTAGGTATTTGCCTTACCTTCTGTTGTTTTCTTTTAATGATGTAACAATGGAGATGCCACAAGCAAATAATTGAAAATGACAGTTCTGACTGCTTTAACCAGTTAAGTTGTGGAGAAAACAAACTGAACAAAAACATCCATAAGCAGAGACTTTATAAAAAATGGCTCAAAGGGGTGAGGCCAGGGTCACCAGTGACAGGCCTATAGCAGTCCTTGTTCAAAACTCCTGCCTGAGAATTGTACAAGGTTCATGCTCACTTTTGTGGTAACATTAATTAAATTCCCAGAATGTGAGGTACGCTAGCACTGCCCATAATCCAGATGAAAATTCAGACATGGAGAGATCAAGTAACTTGTCCACAAACCAACAGAAAGAGCCTGTAGTCAAGCCAGGAATGAAACTCTGGGCTTGCAGAGGCCCAGTCCTGTGCCTTAACCACAAAATCACATTACTCTCATGATCCTGCACTCTCCTGCTGGAATTTTCTTACTGTAGTTTTACCTATTCTCATGCAGTGTGTGGGATATGCCATGAACCAGGTCTTGGATCCTTAAGGATTTAGCGGGTAGTTGAAAGAGATCCTGTCCCTTTCAGAACAGAAGGAAGGAAGAAGGCTGAGTTCTCCTAGAAACATCCTTTCCCCTGAAACTTGCCCTTATCATCTTAACAATATTTCCTTTACTTTCCAGGAGTTGTTTTGAAGAGATAAAACCTTTACATGAGCAAAAGCATTTCTAATTCAGGCTAAAAGAAATCCAGCATTACAATAATGCATACACATATTAATGGAACAAAAAAGAGTGTGAGGGTCCAGAGGGTGCAACAAGCAACATAAAAAAATCAGAGCAAAACAAGCCATTTCCTGAGTGCTAATTTGCTGAAGTTGCAATTCGTATTGCATTGAATTAAAATGTTCTCTGTTTTGCCACCTCTTTCTCCTCCCCACCTCCCAGTGCAATGCTTTCCCCTGCACACCCTTTGCCCAGCCTGTAGAGTACAAAGCACTCATCCTTTGGTCACTGTCAGAGCTGAGGACAATGACTATGCAGGAAACTGCATACAAACTGGATATAGTTCTTTTTTTTATTATTATTAATTGAGCATATTAAAGTATCTGTTGTATTGGTTTAAACTTGTGAGCTACAAACTGTGAGTATGGGAAAAGCAATATTTTGGGATGACGCAGTTTCATTTAAAAACTAAGCAAGAAATTAATGTTATTTTTAGAGATATGAACATCAAAGATACTAATTGGAATAAAATTCTTATTTATTGTAATATCTTTGTTAATGTCATCCAAATCCTAAAGCAACTATAGCTCAAATGAAAAATACCTTAACATAAAGTCGTCTCCCCTGACATCCTAGGATATCAACATACTGTGTTTCTAAAGAGCAAGAGATTCCCAAGGTGACATTTCTTCTTAAGATCATTGATATATTAAAGTCCCTCCCCAAATACTTTCAGCAAATGTAGCACAGCAGATACTTGGCTTGGAGGAAAACCACAACAGGTCTAGATTTACAAAAGGATAAAGGTACCAAAAGCTATGGCTTGTCATACAGCAGGATTTTACAGGGCCACTCATGCAGCAGAGAAACCTCTCTCCTGTCAGCATCTACAGACCTCTTTAATACAGGAATTTTCTCTACTCCCCTCTGTAAATTGACACCAAAGTTACATGAAGCTGCACCCAGTATAAGATTAAGCTACAGCAGTTCATGAAGAGCAAGTACTAAACGTTTTGCAAATTGCCATGTCTGCAATTAAATTTCTAATGTAACTTTCACACAGTTCGAATAGTAAGGACAACACTATTACTTTGCATATAGTTGGAAGAGAGAAAAGCCTCAGATTGTCACCTGTAACACACCAAAAAACAACAAAAGCTCTATGGTCACCCCATAAATTGGAAAATTCTCTGATCCAGATACTCTTGAAAATATGCTTTGATAATATGCTGGGTACACCAAATAGTGGTGTGCCCAGTCTAGCCTGGACATATCTGTGTCCATGTCTGGACCCTAGTCTTCCCATGCAGCTTCTATTTAATAAGGAAAGAAATACCATCACAGAATCAACTGGAGATCTGTAGCTTTATCTCGTCATCATAATTTAATCCACATCTTTTCTTCAGGTAGAAACTTTGCATAAACACATCTCAGAACAGCAATGAAGCAGAAAGCAGCATCCCAGTTGTTGAATTTGGCTCCAAAAGCACCTGCTATGCACTTAGATTTGGAATAGAATTGCCTTCAATGGCATCTGTCTGCCTTCCCATCTGTTCTGAACAGTCTTGTGAGCTATGGAGAGGCAAAGGGTCTATCAGAACTACTCCACTGCTTTGTAAAGGACAGATCATAATCCTTAGACCTGTCAGTTTCTCACTGCCCCAGCTGTGCCACACTAGCCCTAGGAGAATTGTGAAATCCACATGAAGGCATCTGAGGTGAACCAATTAAACAAGTCCAAAAATATGAGTCTTGACCTCAGCTTGGACGAGGTAATGCTTGATTCTAGCAAGGGTTTGACCCTCCCTTCTCCAAAACCCTGATTCCAACTACTAAATAAATATGAACCTATTAAATATAGTGTGCCACAGGAGGGGGAGGGAAAGGAGGAGAGTATTGCCATTGTATGTTCTCAAGCAACGGATGAAGGGGGACAAAAGAGTCCAAACATCAGGAAACTATTAAAATGAATACATTCCTAGTTTCTTCATAATTAATTCAGCATGTCCAATTTTGTATCAGAGAAGGGAAAGGAAAGATTTTGACCACTTCCTTTTATCTCAAGCTGTTTGGAAGAATATGATCTTGTAATGCTGAAAAGTGCCTCACTGCATCCCAGCGGGCGAGTGTAATTTTAACTCTTCCACATGCCTAATTTGATATGCAAATCCCTATTTTCTGTATGACATACAATTCTTAAATCACACAGCAGAGACCCGGGTTTGCATAGGCACACTCCATCCCCACTTTCTAGCCCCATCCCCTTTTTTTACTTTGTACCACATTAAACAGTACATTGGAAACAGTTTTCACTATGCAATTTCCCAAGTGAATTGTTTTCAGTTTGCTTGCTTTGTTGCACAAGTTTACATTTAGTTCAAATTTTAATGGTTACCTTCACACGCATAAGGACCTGTTCTTGAAACTTTAGGTTCTGGGTTAGACAGAGTTATGCAATACTTTCAAAAGAAGATTCATTAGGCAGCTATTTATATGCTCAAGTAATTTCATTGTTTTCAAGGTCCTGCAGGAACAAGCGTATTAAAGCTGTGAGTGGCTGCAAGCATAGACAGCCCATGTGGGAGCTCTTTCATGCTCATTCAACAAGCAAAGAGTAGCATGTGCAGGTAAAAGAAATCCTTGAAGTACAGTC
The DNA here is from genome assembly GCA_013399915.1 of Illadopsis cleaveri. Lineage (NCBI taxonomy): Eukaryota > Metazoa > Chordata > Aves > Passeriformes > Timaliidae > Illadopsis > Illadopsis cleaveri. The sequence continues at coordinate 104,652 of VXBB01015240.1, forward strand.
AACCAAGATAATTATTTGCAGCTTTCCTTAACAGAAGATTTGGGGAGGGTTGGCAGAGTTCCGTGTCTCTGAAAATCTACCAAACACAGTCAATGTTTGATCACTGCCTGTTGCCCTGTGTGTAACACGAGATACTAAATATAAAAGCACACCTGGAAAATTTGTGTGAACATTCAGGAAATGCAGAAGTGTATCTGAGCCTATTTAGAACTGTGAATGCAAAGGAAGCCTATTCTTCTATTAAGGATCCACTATAGGGAGAACAGGTTTCTGTGCAATAGAGTATGCACTCAAATATTCTTCTATGAAAAGGACTGACTGAAAAAAATTGAGTGTTATTTGCTTGGTTTTTTCATAATAGCACTTATCTAAGTAAGAGGAAGGTCAAGGTTCCACTATGCTACACAAGCTACATTGCCATAGGTAGTCCAAAGGGATTTATACAATGCCACAAGAACTGCAGAAGTGGCAGGAAACAGCCACAGGACATTTACCCAGTGCAGATGAAGAGCTGAGGTACAGTCTGACCATGAACAAAGAGAAAATCTCTTGGGGCTCTACACTCAATCCAGGTGCTGGAAGTCTAATACCAGTCCCATCACCATGTTACCATTCTACCAAATACTTTTGTCTTCTATTTGTCTGCATCAATATGTCCTTTGTTATCTGGACAGGGGCCTATGAAAGCAGCATGCTATTCATGAACAGATTTGTTTACTCAGACTGGGCTGTTACTGAGTGTTTACATGTTTCCTATCTCTATACTAGCTGTGGAATGATGAGTAGGACTGGCAAAGAAAACTCATACTATCAACTTCTCAGACCATTCAGTGTTGGGTAATTAACACATCAGATAATTGCAGAATCGCCAATTAGCAACTATTCTGCTTCAAACTAACTTAGCATAGTAATGATATCGTATCTTTGACCCAGAGGTGGTTCTAATGATCAGCTCAAATAGGCATTTTGTAGCAGAAGAAAAGCTTTTGCTCCTAACAGCACGGCTAGGACTCTGAAAAATCTGCAAAACCAGACGCTGATTTAACTGTTGGAATGTTTGCCAAGCCAGCTTCTTGGATTTCTAGACTTTGATCAACATGTCCATGACAACTATGCCTATTAATTTAATCATCATCAGAAATCATGTGTGTGTTATTAGTAACAAACTGCTAAACCTTTCTCTTGGTTTACCTTTGTGGAAACTAGATCAAAATCACAGTTAACATACACACACAGCTGACAACACTGGTCTTTTAAAGCATCTAAGAAGTACATACTCAAAATGACAAACATAAAATTGAGCTTCTACCATGTAAAATTTACCTGTGAAATTTCATTGACTCAGCTTAATCAATATGCTTTTAAATCTTCCCAAAAATTAAGACTTGGGGAGTGAAAGTGTTTGTAACAGCAGAAATAGGGTATTTCTTCAAGAAAAATAAAAGAAACAGTGCTTGTTTGTACTGCACACTGCACAAACTTGCATGTTTTGTTTAACACTCTGCTCCTGGGAAATTGAGTAAAGTATACCTTACTTGACTGTAACAGCTTCATTATTTGGGACCTCAGTACAAAGCCACCTTCTACCTTGATCTTGTTGTAAGAGTGGCAGTGGCACACATGTGATAAAAGGTTTCAGATCAGCAACAAATTATAAGCTTTAACTGCCATGAAAAACATCTTGGTTTCTATGGCTGCAGAGGTGGGAAAACCAGTTTTCCAAACCAGAGTAGACTCCCCAGTCAGAAGTTGAAGTAGCCCTAAGCCATGCCACAGACAAGTCTCCTAAGAAAATCCCAGTCCAATAAAATGCATACTGGCCTCCTCTGTTAAGCTACACAAACAAGTTAAAGTTTTCTTTATTTTTCAGCCATATCTTGCTCAGATATAATTTTATCTATCATAAATTTTTAATCTGAAATATCCAATACAACTAAAAATTCCATAATTCCTATTGTTCAGCAAAACAAATAGAACTCTCTATTTAAATAGTAATGCTGTAGTGAAGAGCCTACTTTCTGACCATTATCTTCTTTTTCCCTTAACAGACCTGTATCAAGACTTCTCATCATATCACTAATACACAAATTAAACTAGAGACAAAGCTGAAAAAAGCATTAGTTTGGTTTCTATATCCCCTAGATGCTCTTTCTATATTGCACATACTGATTAAAGATGTAATAACTGTTGGTTTAAATCAATACCTCAGAAGTCTTCAGTGTCAGACATCAGCAGTGTCAATCTTAAACTCATCACCTATCTGCCTATGTATTCTGCTGATACTCAAGATTCATATGAGCACAAAAGTGAGGAAGGACAAAGAAAAAAAAATGGTTAACCAATCCAAAGATTGCCTTTTATGTGCCATTTCAGCATAAGTGTGCAAGTGTGTCCTCATTCTCTACACAGTATACACAGAGCTGAGAAAGGTCAGAGCACTTCTGTGAATTTCCCAACACTCTGCAACTTGCTGCAGTGTCAGGACTAGAATGCCACTTGATTCAGTACACCAAATCAGTCCTTATACTTTCTTTTTCATTTTCTAATTGAACCTTTTGGGGCTGCATTATCATATCTTTATTAAAACTATGCATGTACAGTCATACACTATAAGAGCACGAGGGCATTTTTAATGCCATCTCCCAGTTGTGCTGGCTTTCAGTTGACAGTGTCGGAGGGTTCACGTTTCAAAATACAGCTCTGACCCTCCCACTCCCACAAACCACTTGGGAACCAGTCAGTGCATCAAGCTGTTGTTTGCTGTTACCCTTTTCTCCTCATTTGATGAAGCATGCTTACAAGCAGACCCTCAGAGTTCTTCTGTGAGGGGGATCCACCTACCAATGTTAGGCTGGTTTCATCTTTTCCTGTGCTGTACAGAGCCCTTTCAGCTCTGGAAAACAAACTTGGGGGGAGATGAGGGGAAGAAAAGCATTAAATTGTGTCTCTGCATCTTGCTTTGAGGAAACTCAGCCTCCTGTTCTTTATAATGAATCCAGTTTTAAGCAGGGCGTGTTGGGGGAGGGGGGCATGTTTTGTTTTTGCTGACTCTGCAAACTGATACTTTGAGGGAATTGTTTAGGGAAAGCAGAGAGTCCTTTATTGTGTACGTCACTGCCAAGTGATTTGGCAGATCCCTCCATGAGATGCACTCTCTGATAGGTTGACAGAGAGCTGGACTGGCCAGTTACCAGCAGAAAAGCTCAACTTAAACACTTTGAAAGTCTTATGATGGCCAATTTGTGGTTTTGGCTGAAGAAAGAAGATGAAAAATAGAGACAGCTGGGTGTTAGTGAGGGATGGAATATTGAGGTGGTTTTTGTTACTGTGCCCCACAAAATTCACTGGCTTTGTACACTGGTTGTATCCAGCTCAGACAAACACACACACTGACTAGGTACACCTGCAAAGGAGATGTCTGTTGTGTCAGTGCTTGTCTGAAGTCCAAACATCACAAAGGATCCATTCCCTATTACCTAGATCTTGACACTGAGACACATTTCAAGTAATGGCTAGTTTTTGGTCCTTGTAGAAAAATCTGTTTGGTTTTGATCCTCCCCAAAGGCCTACCTGTCCAGGATGCAGTAAATCCTTGAAACATCTGAATGAATACACACCAAGTTTTTGCAGCCAAGGATAGAAACCAGGCCAAAGACTAACCTGGGCCTACAGGCAATGGGACCATTTATGTTAATATGGTAACAACAAAATATTGTGCCATTATGAGTAGAAGCATAACTTTGCAAGATAGACATAAATAAATCCCTATCTGCAGAAAGAGTAAGAAGAGAATGCCCAGTACAGGAATTGCAGGACCTAAACACTAACCAAATCCTATTATTAACCACCATTCAAATGGGGCTGGGGTGGGGAGAGAATAGGAGGCTAATCATTTAAACAAGGTAAATCCCACATTCTGTAAAGTAAGGGTTTTTGGGTTAATACCAAATGACAAAATGTGCCTTCTTTCTCTCTTTTGGCACTGAGTTAAGGAAAAACCTCTGGTGAGAATAGTTCTTGCCCTCCAGCTGAATGAGCACTGAGATACCCCAGTTGCAGAGTGACCGGGTGCTCGAGCACCCTGTGGGCAGGGCTGGCTGTCTCTGTGCCAAGGAGCAGGCTGTTTCTTGGAAATGTTTATGCAATTCAGCTGTGCTCCTGCTGGAGCCAGACATTTTAAATTTTAAAAAAACCCAAAACCCAACAACAAAAAATCCCAACAACAAATAAAACACCCAGCCTCAGATCTCTCAGGCCATTAGTGTATCTCACTCAGGTTTCGCCTTCTACCAAATACTGTCAAATACCTGTTTTGTTTGGTTCTGCAGGGTGGAGGGAGTTGGAGGGTTGCCTTCACTGCTGTCAGTGGTTCCTAATGATGTTTCCCACTAGAGAAAATGAGCTTGCTTGTTTGCGAATCCAAATTCCCTGTGGGGCACAGTTTGGGAAACTGAAGATATGGGAAGGAAAATAATATCTGTTCAGGCAACGCATAAACATCCATAAAGCAGAATAGCAAAACACCTACAGAGACTCTTGTAACTTTGCCAGCAAACTAATTAGAGTCACTGACTGAGAAGGGAGCTGTGACAGTCAAAAAATTAAAAAAAAAAATAAATCAAGAGTTTAGTCTAACAATTATAACAGGAAATTACCAACAGAGTCAGGACTCCTACATTCTTTTCCTGGTTCTGCTTCCGATTTACCCAGAAAGTTGGAGAAGCCAGATTTTAAAAGTAGCTTCTAATTTGGAAAGGCTCCATTTCTGATGCCTAGCTTTACACACAGAGGACTTCACAAACCAGTATCTTCTGTGTTCCCTGTACATTTGTGAGGCAGAGCATTTCAGGGCACTGCTGTCTCTGAAGTCACCTGGACAAACCCACAGTCACTGGCCCGCCCAAGTGGCCGTCTCTGAAAGTTTCCCATCTGGGAATTGTGGCTGGCACAACATATTGCTGTAGGAGTCTGATGTTTAAATGCTCTTTATGGCTGGCATAACATATTGCTGTGGGAGTGTTATGTTCAAATACTCTTTGTAAACATTTACAAGACTTTCAAGACACACTCTGTCTCCAAAGTCAGTTCTATTACTTTTGGAAATAATGAACCCTGTGACCTGCACGTTTTCTGAAAGGACTGCTGCTTGGTAGGGGCACTGAGCTGCATTTTCAAGTCTGGCTGCAGGAGGAGTTTAAGTAGAGGGTGACTTAATCAGAGAATAAAAAATAATTTTTCTTTGGTTCGATAACACTCTCCCAGTCAAAACTGCAAATAAAACAATCTGTGATGCCTCAGGAGGAGAGGGAAGGTCTCTCAAATACAGGAGCTCTCTGGACACAGGGTTTCTATTCAATTCCGTGAGAATTTCTAAAAAAAGAGAGCATGTGGCTTCTTCTTACGCTGAGTTGTGCTATGAACTCCTCAGAGGCAGAACCAAATTAAGTATCCAGAATAAGAATGTCCCCATAAATTGACGTTTTCTTGCATTACATTCAATTGCAATCTCATCCTTATCAAGGGACACCATGGGTCAGGGAGCTATGCTCTGGGTGCCTGCCAGCACTCAGTTGTGGAAGTCTGAATATTTCTCACTATACCAATGCACCTTTTTTTCTTCTGTGCTATACTACTGTAAATATATGTGTCCTGGTCAGCTTCATCTTTGTTATCAACCAGAATATATACAGTGCCTTGTCAGAAGCAAATTACTATAGATGTTTGCCTGTTTGTCCGGAGGTTGCTACTGATCTGATATTCTAAAGAATATTTCTATGCTGGGGAATAAGCATTAAAAAAACCCAGAGAATGTTGTTTACTGACACTACAGAAAGAAAAAAAGGCTGGAGTAGGTTTGGTGTCCCCTGCTCTTCCATGCACAGGATGCGGGGGAGAGCGCACTCAGTGTTCCTTCCCCTCTTGCTCCCACATGCACCCAGGAGGTAACACAGTGTTCACCATCTCCCTCAGCCACTGGGGCCCGAGTCTCAGAGCTCCTGCCAAGCCCAGCTCTTCTGCCAACCACCTGCTTTTGCAACCCGTGTTTTCACATAGGGAGCAATTTGGACCTACACACTGAGAAATCGCACAAGCTCCCAAAACAAAAACAAGTGCCTTCCCAGCATGACGGCCCATTTTACTTCTGTCAACTTTATCTGGAAGTCTGAAAAAAGAAAAGCTGCTTAGGCCTGACATGTAAGTAATGACAAAGAACCCTTTGATAGGTGATCACAGTATCCTGCCACTATACAGGCAGAGTATCTCCCTCTAGGCAGCAACAAACCAAACACAGTGAATACATGGACAGTGTTTCAACACCTGCTAGGGACTCTGGGAAAATGGCTTCATCTTTACAGCTATCCTAGCACAGCTGGATGCAACACCCTCATCTTCACATGCCTCACCATATTTTGTTAAGTACAATACACAGTTTTAGTGAGTGAATGTATGCACAAAAAATAAACCTGGTATTTGTGTACAGTCATTGTCAACTCTACTGGCTTCCCTAGATAAAAAGGCTTTAAGGGACATTTAACATTCAGGCATCACAACACACCATTTGCAAATCCTTTCCTGTTTCCCTCAAAAGGCAGAAATAGTGAAACCATTTACCAAGGGCAAGAAACCAGATAAAGTTAATAAAAGTTATTATTTCCACTAGCAAGAATGTCTTTCCTTCATACTCAATCCCAGTTTGTGCACTCCCTTATGATAATATATAGACTATGAAAAGCAGAATTATTAAAAATCTTATTAACTACAGGGTTTTAGTGGAAAATAGACTAGATTTCTAAACTGGAATTTCTACTTAAAAAGTAGTCCTTTATTACTAATGAGCTACACCTCCTGATGCTATATGTATTGCTACCAATATATACTCAATAGAGATGGTTTTATCATAATGAAACTAACATTAATATTAAAACTATTTATTCAAAAAGTGAAAAGGCATATTTTTAAATATTCAATGTCACTAACAAGTATTATGTTTTCTTGAACTTCTGAATACTTCTTACACTCTCAGAACTGTTAAACTCTACCTTCAACGTATGAACTCTTCATTAATGGGACATGTCCTTCATGCTTGCCTCCAATATCTTCTGCCCAAAGTTTCCTAACTAAAAATTTTATTTTTCTACTACACACACACACCCCCCTGTTTTCAGTCATTCATTGCTGCTTGCCTTTGTTTTGTAGGCTCGTCCAAAAGGAGAAGGGCTGACACCATACCAGGGCAAGAAACGCTGCTTTGGTGAATATAAGTGCCCCAAATGCAAGAGAAAATGGATGAGTGGAAACTCCTGGGCTAACATGGGACAAGAATGTATCAAGTGCCACATTAATGTTTATCCTCACAAACAGGTAGGAGAAGTGCAGACCTGAAGCCAACAGGCTTGGAACTGTGAATGCTGTTGACTTTGTAAAGCATGGGTAGAACTTAAACAGAACTTCACATGGACTACAACATGCCAGAGGGAATGTTTCCCAGATGAGCTGTCTCAGGCCTGGAAATCTGGACAGGTGTCATCAGAGTTGCAAAATTTGAATGTTCTTTCAGTACAAATACCTCAAACCCAAAATCTTTACCTGCCTTTCTTAGAGAAAGAGACTGTGGGGCTTTTTAATCCTAAATAGAGTAGAAAAAGTTTAGCAATAGCAATTGGCCTTCTAGTTCTTCCTATTCTCTCCATATTCACACCAATTTATTGTTTCATTCCACTGGTGTCAGCAGAGTTATTTCCCATGTGTACTGCTTTTTTCACTTGTTGGATTTGCTCAAGGGGCTATCTCTACTTACAAAGAGTAGTGATAAAGGACAACAATACTTAGATGACTCCTGCCTACAAAATTCCTTGGTTAATGAGGCTAACTTAACATAAGAGTCTCAAAGCTTCCAAGCTCTCTTGTTCCTTACCTCTGTTTAGACAGCTTGTCTAAAAACCCCAAAATCTAGTCCTTTTCATTCTTCCAGAGGTGCCCTGTGCTTCTTCTGGTTAACCATAACAGCAAGAGGCAGACAGTGAAGGGGACAGCATGGATTCATGCACAGAGCCAGCAGCAGCAGAGGGTCAACAGGGTGCAGGAGTTCTGTGGTGCTTCTTGACACAGTTTCCTGCTTCCTGTCCCAAACGTGATTTTTGTACAAGCATCCAGTGCCACACCAGACTCTAGTCTAAACATTTATCAGTTGGGAGCTATTCTGCCCCATTTTGGAAAATATGTTATACCCAGCCACTGGTACTCTAAGAACTATTTTGTAAAAGCACAGTGAAAAATTTGATTAAAAGTCCAATATTTCTAGTTTGAGAATTAAAGCACAAAGAAGTCTTGTGCACACAATATGGTTGTTTGTTTTTTTTAATAGCACTGCTACACCACCTTAACATTTGCTATATATATTTCCTTTTTATTCTTTAGATTTTGATTGTTTTGTTGGTGCCTACCATAGCAGAGGCCTCATTCATGTTTGATTTCCTATGCAATTCCAGAAGCTTTTAAGCCCTCACTTTCCTCTCAGTGGTGTCCTCAATTAATTATATGCTCCTCCTGCATTTATTATATGGGATCAGAGTATTTGCATTCTCATCTGAATCTTCCATTGGACAGGTTTTCCAACTTGAATAATTGACTTAAGAAAATATCTTGCCTCCCCCTACACACCATGATTCTCTTGTGTCATTTTAACTCCATTTGAAAAACAAAACAAAAAAAAGTTGGCAGTTAAAGCAACCAGCAGTCAGACACTACAAAACAGCAAAGTCACCACACTATGTGATGTGATTGATCATCATACAAATAATCAATAAATGGAGTTTTTCTTCAGTTTAACAAAAACCAGATAAACTGGAGAAGACTGACCTCCTTTCAAGATCAGACAGTATTTATTTCTAGTGCAATAAATGATTTCTACTTTCAAGCAATCTTATCAATATTTCTCTTCAACAATGTGCTGGAATTCATAATCTACTTTTCTTCCTCCTTGCCCTACCATTTGGTAAACATATAATTGTAACCTAACAGGGAAAAGGATATCTTGGAACATTATTTTAAAAAATAATGGTCATTTTATCAGCAGGTGAAAGTCACTGCTGGTCCCTCAACATGAAGTGACCTTTTGTCAAGATACAAGAGCTTCCAAAACCAAAAAAACTGTAAATATCTCAGTCCATATGTAAAACAGTCTATGGTGAGGGCCCATGATAGAAAGTTTCCATTCACCATAGTATATTCCTCATGAAAACTCACACCAGGTCGAATCAACCCCCTCCCCTCCTCCCCCCTGTTCTACACTTGGTTCTAAGCAGTCACAGACACTTAGAGAAATGTGTGTGTGTGTAGACAAGACACAACAATCACCTCTGAGGATATTTTCCCAGCCTCTTGTATGGCCTAGTGAATATCTCTGCATTCTCCCAGTTTGTCACCAAACAGACCAAACCTTGCAGAGTCTATTAAATAGCTGAAATCCAACCACAGGGGCCACCCAGCCCTCCTGTGTCACCATCACTGTTGGAGGGTAGGATGCTTGTGCCCAACTTAGGACAAAAATTTGAAAACCTTATTTAAGGATTGCTCAACATTAATTGCAGTGAATTAGGAGTTTCTTCTCAATTGCCAGGCTTGCCCTTTTCTCCCAGCCTCATCTCCATAACTGTATTTCATCTTCCCCAGCCACTTTCCCAAATCCATGGACTTGCCAGTACTGTAAGGTTTGTCCAGCTCTCACAAACGATGGTTTGGTGCTGAAGTACTCCCATGTAACTGGCTCAGGCAATAATATCAGAGTACTGAAGATAATAATCTCCAGTCTGGATAGCTCTGGGGTAGCCATTCAAGCACATATGTTGGCTCTGTGAATGGCTTGTGCAGCTATGCTCAAATTTTGATTTCCTATGCATACCTTTCATTAGTGAGTCCCTGGAGAGGAGAGCAGCCACACTTTCCTGCCACCTGCTCATTGTTCCTGGAGGCTGGTTTCACTCCAGGAAACTATCCCGGGCCAGCTCCCCACAAGGAACGTCTCAATTCAGCCCTGTGCTCCTAGTCCACATGGCCTAGCTGTGAGAATGAGTTTTTAATCTCTCTGGGGCAGGAAAAGTCTTCTCAGCACTGTTACAGCTGTGTATATACTTTGGAGTGCTCTGTAAATACAGCTCTAAATCTCTGTATTTAAAAGAGATGGTGAAGCATATATTACAAGACGTAACAAGGGGCTGGCAGGAGGGCTGCTGCCATTCATTCCCCAGCTCATCCACTGAGGAGGGAATCAGGTGGCTGTTGCAGCTGAGCTGAAAAACTGCTCCTCAAGCAAGCTTTGCAAAATTATTCCACTGTGTTCCTCCTTCTGCATTTTCACCACTCCCTCAAGTGACAAACCTTCCCATGGGAGTGCTTACAGGAATGCACAGAACATGGAGCAAAAACCATAGACCTGCTGTGCTCAAGCCTTACTGAAGGCTAAAGAGCTACCCAGACAAATCTGCTCTATGGCAATCACAAAAGTTGTTTCCCAGGGAGTTACTTTAGCTACTCTAAACATAAACAGGAATCGCAGACAAGACTTAAACCTCTCCTGTTCTTCCAAGGAATTTGGGATATTGGTTGTTTATGCTCCTTCTTACCCTGCTTCAGCAACAGAGCTAGTCCTTGTAGTCATTCACCGGCATTCTTGGCAGTGTAACAGCCCAGATGCCAAGTTCTGAATTCTCATTTTCTTCTCCTGCCTACTATAGCAGCAACATCTGTGCCCGTGGTTACTTCCTGACTGGCCTCTTATCAAGGCTTCTTCTCCGACTTTGTGGCTAAGGCCAGTGCTCTTTGTGATGACAGCTGTTGCACTGGTGCAGAACCAGCCATCTGGTGACTGACTTGTCCTCTTGGACACTATTTTCTTCCAGCTGTCAGGAATTTACTGCTGGACTGGAAATAATTTGGTATGTAAATACATACCTCATGATAGTCAAGTTATTACTTTCATGGGCAATTCAGTGGGCTCATCATAATTCCCATATCTGAGTGCAACCACAGCCACCTCGCTTTCCTTAGTATGGGGAGGGCTGGGTATGATCACTCAGGCCCAATAAACTTTTCAACAATTTCAAGCCTACAAGTTTGATCTTTTGCCTCTTTAGATTTAATAACACCCCCCCAGCATGCCCACACTTGTGTGCTCCAGCTATGGGAATACAGTTCATCCCAGTCTGCTGTTTTCTGAACTCTAAAAAGAGATTTTCACCATTTACCTCCTGCTGTTATCATTCATTCCTAGCTGGCCTGTCCCAGAGGCATGCTGCTGACAGAGGCTGCTTGCTCTCTCTAAGCATCCTGCCTCTGATCTGCAGCCTTCTTATCACTGCTTATTGGATTCACAGCGACAGCCCAGGGCCTTGGTAATATCCCTCTTCCCCCAGGCAGTTAGAAAAGCAGAGGGTCTGCTGCTCAAGAATGTACATTGCATTGAATCTTTTCTTCCCCAGTGCCCAATTTTTTTTATTGGACTTAAAATTTACAAATTCACAATAGCACATGTTTCTTGAGGGAAGCATGTCTCCCTAACACTGTTAACCTAACAATTATCCTGCCAGCAATAGCTGCAGAATCTTTCTATTTACATTCCTATTCTGACATTTAATCATCTCATTTGCCGCATTAAGGCTTGATGTAAATTAGTCCAGAAAATTATTTTTAAGTGTTTTCCCTCATTTGAATTCTGATGTGATCCTTTATCCATCAGTGGTGCAATTAAATTGTTCCATTCTACAGCAGAAAAAACATCAGTCTTCTAAATACAAACAGAAGCATTATTCCATTCTACATCTTAGTGGAAGCAATTACCCTCAAGATGTCCTAGTGATGCTTTCTTTAACACCTAACACTTCATAAGGGTGAGTTTTTTGTTTGAGGGGTTTGGGGTTTCAGCTGACTGTTGGGGAATGCAGAGGTCATGCAGTACATGTAGATTGGGACAGCAATAATTCATAATCAAAAGGTAATTCGCAGGTCAGGAATTGATATATAAATGTAAATTGCTTTCAGCTTCATTCCCCCGGGACAATATCTTTATTCACCACCACCAAATGCTTTCCTGGTGGAGCTGCACAAGATTGTTTCCACCCTGCAACTACCAGGAGAAAATTAAAGAAAGATGCACAAAAGTGAAGTCCGGAAGAATACAACTGTGGATGCTTGCAAAAAAACCCTCAACATATACATATATATATATTTAACTTTTACAGTTAAACTCTCCATTTAATGGAAAAAAGGATTCCTTTCCCCTGAGGAACATAGCAGGTTTTACCACTGTTCTACAAGCCCCATTTCACCGCTTTCTAAGGAAAGGAGTTAACTTTTCAGCCAAATAGCCTGTCCCCCTCTCCACACCCTGTCCAAGTGCATGGCTGAGTCCTCAGCAGCAGTGCAGAGCTCTTGCAGCCTCCTCAGCTCCTGGTGTCTACTGCAGAATTCAGGCAGTCGCCAGTGCTGGCACAGTGTGAGCAGATCCTGCTGCTCCCCTCTTGTGCCAGTGTCCTCTTCTTCTGCTCGACTTCCACCACGCCAGAGCTGGGGAGGATTGCCCAGCCCTGGTGGACACACAGCTCTGACTGACATCCTACACTTTTAGCATGGTGTAAAAAGGGTTCCAAGAGCATAAGGTTATTACTTTTAGGTTCTCCTCAATTAGCAGCAGAACAAGAACGCTTGCTACTCAGGGTGATTAAAGGGTTCTTTTTTGCCTTTACAAGAAGCCCATGAAGAGAAAATGGCAAATGGAGATAAGCTGGAATTTCATTTTATGCAAAAGTTGGGTTGAAGTGGTTTTGAGACACAAACCACACTAGTGCACTACCAATTTCAAAGCCTCAGCCCTCCACCACCTCACCAGAAATGCACTCTGGGCTCTGCATGGCTTCATTCCTTCCAGGTGGCCCTTGGCAACCTGCTTTCCTGGTTTGTAACCCCTCTCTCCCCAGCCTGTGTTGTAACATACTGGTAACAATAACAGTTCTGAAATCAAAATGCTTTGCAGGCCAAAAAGCTGAGCTCAATCAACGCAGGGGGAAAGCAAACCACGGAGAGCTATTGTTTCTGAAAACCATCCAAAAACTCTTGGCGCTTCAAGGCATTCCCAATGTCCTTTGCACTATTTCCAGGAAAAATTATTCCCAAGGCCTTGCATATTAAAAAAAAAAAAAAATCTGGCTTATATCAATAAACATGATAACTGCTGTATTTTTCTCTTTAATCAGAGCACAGCTAGCATGTAGAAGCAATCAGAGCTGAGTCAAATAGCCTGTTTCAAGTGTAGCATTTCAAAACTCTCATTCGCTGTTGAAGAGTGTAAATTAACCCCTGGGACTCCAGAACCTGCACTTCATCTTTGTATATTTATGTAATGCAAATTCCTGAAGAATATTTGTGGGCAGATGTTGGTGGAATAAGTGGTAGATAAGGTAGAAAGGCAGTTTTTCTGACCAAACACACTTACTCAACTTGCCTGTCTTGTGGAAGAAGCAGTATCTGCACCCGTGCTTGGACTGCAAGCCTAGAAACAGAATTGCTGGTTCTGAACTCAAATCTCAACATAGTAACATCAAACAAGTCATTTAAAGTTCAGTAGGGTGGACATTTGGAGGACAAATGCAGGGCATTTGGAGATGAAGAGTCCACCTACCTTCCTCATCTGACACAGGAAATCCAATTTGCAGTTGAAATGTAAATGAAGTTAGAATCAAAGACCTGTGTGGTGCAGGACAATACCACGGTTCAAAACACTGAATCAGAAACAAACCATTGACAATCACTACTAAATCACTCCTATATATTGTTTTGACTAGCTGTGCAACATAATGAGTTGTTGCACACTTATAATCCATTCCATGATTTATAATCCATTACAGTCAAGCAAGATTTACAGATACCCCTTGTTCAAGATGGTAGAATATGTTTTGTGTCATTTTAGCTATTCAGAGAAACGCTTCTACTCCCTGATTTATGAGAAATTCTTGCAGTGTTACATAGCCAAAAAAAACCCAAAAACAAACCCTTTAAATATCTCTATTCCTGTCCACAGAGTTTCAGGTAGGTGGCTTAATGAAGAACTTATAAATAAAATCTTAGATGGTCAGGTTTACTATAAGACCTTACAGATAAAGAAAAGTGTTTAAGATTAAGAAAGGTGTTAAGAGATAAATGGCCAAGATGGTGTAATTTATATTTACCCACCCACTGCTCCAAGAATCACATTTTGAAGACATAAGCAAGGGTCTAATATTCCTGTAAAAACAGTGAGAAGCTTATGGCTAGTTTTCAGATTTCACACCACATGCTGTGTCTACCACAGTCTCATGGAAGCACTGCTGCCTTCATGGCACTGTGCAATGAAACAGTCTTTCGGATACATTTCATGAAAACAGATCAGCTAGGGGTTAGGGAACTTGGGGTTTTTTCCAAGCAAATGGTGCACTTTATTAAGTTCTACCTCACATCTCTGTCACTTCCCTACCTATTAGACTTCCCAAACATTTAACTTTGTCATAATATTTAACATGGGTATTTTATTTTCAGAATGATTTTGAAGCCTTTTACATGCCATGGAAAATGACAGTGCAAATACCTACTAACAACAAATCAGCTTCATTTCCTCCAATGCTATGATTTAATGAATATTATTTAAAATACATAATTTGTTACTCAGATTCAGTGTGAAGGATTGCATCACAAGGTTGGATTTGGTTTTGTATCAGTTTGGAAACTTTTTTTTTTATTTTATTAATGGCTTTGCAGCTGCTCTGCTTCAAAACTTTCAGCCTCAAAAACATGGAACTACCTCCTGGGAAAACACCATTTAGCTATGTAGTACCTGTGCATATTTAAGACAGTTTTCTTCATGTAGCAGCTAGTCCTAACATTGGTAATCCCTGCTCTGCATTGCTGGGCAACAGGATTCCCATGCTTTAGGTGTTAATGCCTTTGGGACATCTAAGTTACTGGAGCTAAGCAAATGAACTCTTTTGTTACAGCTTTTATAAATGAAGTCCTCAATTCAGTATTTTTGTAATTTGTCTACATCGAAGTTAACACCACCTTTATGAAGAATGACATCAAAGTGTGAGGCCACTCTGAACCAATGTAGAGCTCAAGGGCTGAAAAAACCACTCCATACCTTCAGGAAAGAGACATAGTGTCTTTTTAATTACCAGTAGAAAGCTCAGGGCATAAAAGTAGACTTCATATGCTTAATAAAGAGTAACAAGGACAAAACCTTGGACCTAACCTGATTTCCTTCCTGCCACTGCAGAGACCCCTGGAAAAGCCGGACGGCCTGGATGTTTCAGACCAGAGCAAAGAACATCCTCAGCATCTGTGTGAGAAATGCAAAGTTTTGGGCTACTACTGCCGCCGTGTGCAATAAACCTTCCAAGTGGCCTCTTCCCATCCCCATCATCCTTAAAGATTCTCTGGCAGCATGCGATCGACAGCAGCACAACAGATCAAGATAAAAGCTCAAATAATTGCCAATATTGCCTATCTAATAATATGCCTTACCATTAATAGAATGTAACATTTTTCCTGTGCATGTGCATGCATGCATTGGGTATTTACAGGACTATGATTTGTATACATATATATGTAAAATTATATATGTACACACAAAGTGTTACTGATAGTGTTCACAACAGAACTACAGTTACAGGTTCTGCTGATTGTTTACACAGACCCTATATCACAGCCAGGTGAAATGAAGTACTTTTCAAAAGGCAAGGAATAATATTCACAAGGAATATTTGTTATTTGTATGGCTTTTGCAGAGGTTCAGTAACTGTGGGGCCACTAATTGCAAGCACTCACCCACAACATGAACACTGTTCTTATTATATGACAAGACAAAGGAAGATGAAACAAGGCACAGCATAAAAGGAGAATTACTTCTTTCCCAGTTTTAGAAAGTCTTAAGAGTTTTGTGCTGCTGATTTCTTGGACTTCTTTCTATTTGTTGCCATCTCTTGGGCAAGGTTTTGGCAAAATAATTTTTGCAGGACATGGAAAAAAAAGTGAATAATTGTTTGAGGGTGCGGGTTGGGTAGAAAGGGAACACCATAAGATTCCAAGAGGTTTTTGGAGGAGACAAAATTGGCTCGTTTATGCAACTACCAGATCCTTTTCTTGTCATATAATCCCACTGACATGGCCCCTTCTATGTGCATGGTGTGTTCATTAGGCCACAAGCACACTAAATTTACTGTAAGGGGATAAGAATGCTTAAAACTGACCCCAAAACCCTTAACTGAAAGATTAGCCAAACTTACTATTTATAGTAGTTTTAAAGCCACTTTCTGGAAATATTTTTATGTCCTGTTTTTTACTATACAAGTTTACTATAATATGAAACCTGTTAGCCATAGGGGTGTTTTGAGGCATGGAGAACACTCTGTATAACCCTCTTTCTTTATGTCTTCCTGAAGCACCTACATACCTGGGGAGAAATTTAGGAATTATATTTCATTGTCCCATTTCAGGTAGAACTTTGCACAGGGACTTTGCCTGCTGCAAAGAACATCTCATCAGGGATTGACAAATATAAACTGAAAGTACCTTGAGATAGTATCCTGTTTGTATGTCTACATGAGAGTACGTTGGTAAAAGGACACAACAAGCAATTCATTTGTAGCATTCACTAAAAGAAATAGAGGGATAATATTTGAAGTTGGGGGGGTTTACGTCAGCAATTTATATTTTTATGAAGTTTCCTTTAGGGAGATTGATTTGTGTGAATGATATTTAGAGAAAATACTTTAAGTCCTAGATAACTTGATGTGAACTCAATTTGTTCTGAGGACTAGTTCCATAATGCAAAGACAGCAGGGGGTTTATGCCAAGTGGTAGTAGGATGTTATCAGTATGTCAAGACAAGCTCTTATAAAGCAAGTTGAAAACTTATCATGAGCATTCACCTAGGGAACACGAAGCTCCTGACAAATTTGCTCCAGGGTGAAATTTTGCCATTTCTCTGCTTTGCTGTAAACAGGGCAAAATTGCATCTGCTTGTTCAGTGGGAGTGGCATGTACATTTCTTACAAACTCCATTATTTCTGGGCAGCCCAAGAGAGCCAGCCTGCTGGTCACAGCAATGGATGAGCAGCCTGCCTCCTGGCTTCTGAACACTACTCTTCCATAGCTCCCTGATTTTGGTTGGGCAAGTCACAAGATCCTTCTGGACCTCAGTTTCCCCAACTGCAAAATGGGGGTAATAATACTTTAGTATACCTACCTCACAGGAGAGTTGTGAGGTTTACTTAATATCTCCTAAGTGTTTTGGCATCACTGGATGAAAAGTGCTATGTAATGCTAAAATAGAATTAACTAAATTAATCACTTGGAAACTACTTCTGCCCAGTTGGCAACTCCAACTAAAATAGCTGAAAATAATATTCTTGAAAGTAACACTAATAAACAATTCAGTTGCCTCTGCAAAGATATGCAGTTTTAGCATTTTCAAATGCAAACACATTCTTTTGCACAGATTCACAAATGACCTTAGAGACAAATTCTCTCAACAAAGATACTAATCTGTCTATACAAATAAGAAAATACACAAGCAAATCTAGGGGTGGATTTTCTAAGCTTGACCTCTAGGATTAATCTCAATAGTTTGTTTCAAGCATGAGTAATTTTGAAAGAGCAGCATTCTAAACCAGATATATTTTTTCCTCTTGAGCACTTAATAGCACGTGAACAAAAGAATCACCTAGATGATGCACATCTAGCTAAAGAACATGTAGAGAACCCCCCTTAGATGAAGATAAGGGTAAAACGTTATTTTATTTTCTCCATGACACTAAGATGTTGCTATCAAACATTTTGTTCAGTATTGAAATAATCTCCTTGTTATGATAACCACTAAATCCAGTAAAATAGCACAACTGTTGATATAGCACACACCACCAGGTTTTGACAAAAAGCTGACTAAAAGATACCATTATAAGCATTGGTATTTGCATGACATTTCCCTATTAAGAATTGTTTATCCAGATTCAACACTGCAAGGCAATGCCTTTAGCTTACGAATCTTTAGATTGTATTAAAAATACACGTGCTCTACTTTAACACAATTAATGTCTATAGGTGTAGCATAATAACTCTTAAGGGCATACTTATGAGAGTTCAGTATTTATATTATTGACGTGTTCCTAGGCAGAAGACATATAAAGTATTTAAGTAACACTTAGCATATTTGTAATAAGGAGGAGAGCAGATTTCCCCCTGCGCTCACGCTGGGGAAAAGCAGACGGAGAACACAGCTTGTGGAGAGGCAAGAAGCGACACTGCCGTGGTTTGTACTGCCTAAGGCAGAGGCCAGCTGGCATCAGCCGGGGCACCTCGTCCCTGCTGTGCCCACCTCCCTAAAGCCGGGGCAGGGCAGGGCAGGGCAGGGGCACCACGCCCGGCCCAGGGGACGATCCCTCTGTCCCTCCCTGCAGGGCTTTGGGCCCGAGGCGTTCGCTCCGCGCTCTGTGCAGTTGGAGCTGCTGCAAAAACACATCCACATAAGTAATTGTGTATAACAGCTCACCACCTCTGGCTTTTAGTTAGCGGCACGGAAGGGGCATTTCGGAATTTTCATTTCAAAAGGGAAAAAAAGGAAGATTGATTACAAAATGTAGATTTCTTCTATTCCTTCCCTCCCTCCCCACACAAAGCTAATTCACCTATAGATGTAACCAGCTCTTTCCAAATCATTTTAAAAAAAAGGTAAATGAATTTTCTTTTGACTGGAAAAATGAGGAATTGATTTACCTTTAAATTTTTTGTGACTGCTTTCTGATGTTCTCTAACTAGTTCTGCATTTAGAGCATCAGCTAGCAATCCTTGAAGGCATTAGTGGACAGTATTGGCAGAAGTGAAGCAAGCATCAATAAAAAGACTTTTAAATCAATACAGGCCTAAACTGAATATTCTTTATTCTTTTTGAGAGCAGTTTGGCTCTGTGCATTTATTTGGCAAACTGGATTTTCAGCCTCAGATGCTTGCTGTTAACAGCCCACCAATATATCCAGCACAGCCTATTTTTTTTAATTTTCACTGTTTTGGAGACTTTTTAAACTTTCATTTATTTATTTAAAAATAACAACAAAAACCAACCAAACTAAAAAACATCCCACAATTTGTTTCATGAGTTGGTCATAACATTTCATATCAAATTTGGCATTGGCACTCCTCTGGAAAAGTGTTTGAGTAATTTGAAATGTATGTTGTAGGTTTTTAGCTGCTTTAACATAATGATGCTACAATGAAGTTATTACAAATACTTCATTTAAACGTGATGAAGAAAAACCCTAGTAGTTTAAAGGATGGCCCCATTTTAGCCAGTTTCTACTGCTGCTACCACAGATGTCAAATGATGCCACATAAGCAAAGTTTGAGGCCTTTTTGTCTCAAAGTTGCTATTTAATTTCAGATAAATACACAAGAGTATATATTATTTCTGAAAATAGGTGTATTTTGAAGTTCCCCATTATATGGGACTTAGTTTTTAAACTAAAAATGTGAAGTTACATATGTCTGAGAGAAGCCTTATACCTAGAAATAATATCTACATTTTACCTTTTTGTATAACATGAAATTTAGATTATACACGGATTGTATACCTGTGACACTCTAGCATTTTTTTTAAAAAAGAAACCTACTTATAAGATTAAAAGTTTAGAGCTTTTGGAAATGTCAGTCCTCATAGATTAGTGCTCTTTGTCCTGCAGTCACAGAGAAGATTTTTTTTTCCTATTCTGGATCCTAAGAGTTGTCCATTGAACAGTAAGCAATAAATCATCAACACGTGTTTTTCAAGTTAAGTAGATAGACATGTATTTTCCACTTGCCTTTGCCAGCATATTTTAAAATGTGATGGAACTATCCCCATAGAAAAATCATTCTTTCAGATATCCCTCCACTCCCAACTGGGCTTCAACCCTTATCTCTTTCTTATCTGCAAAAGCAGTGCTGCCCATTGAGTTTGCTCTATCGCTCAAGTGCTCAGAGGGCTGTTGGAGATCTTAGATCTAGGGATGATGGATTGTGTTTCTAGGATGAATTTCAAAGGGACAATCGTGTGCAGTTACTAGCTATAGATGATTGATATAAATGTTTACCCCTGTATGAAGTATTTTACAGTTTTACTTGCAGATGTGTATTTATCTTGAGTTATACTTGACATAGAGTTTCTTTCAATTTTTTTTTTTAATACTATGTGTGTATTTTGGAAACCTTTTTAGATGTTAAAATTTTTGAATGGTTACAAATATTTCTTATAATACTGAATTGTTATCTGGAAACTCTTTGCAGTAACTTTTTTGTATATATTTGAGGGCCTTTTTAAAGAAGTATTGTTTGTTTTTTGGGCAAAGTTTTTACAATTGGGAAGCTTTCAGAAGGGCCTTCCTCTCAACTAGGATACTAACAGAGGTAAGAGTTTTCTTAAGTATTTTGCAGTATTTTGCAGAACTAAGGATGTATCCTCAAGAAAATATTTATGGAAATAATTTTCTTTTTTTTTTTTTTTACAATGCTTTTGTCTGTATAAAGTATGCAACAGAACTACATTAAGAAGGAAATATTGTCTACATAAAATATTATATGAAAGTTGGTACATAATTCTGACAAGAAACCTTGCAATTCTTTAAGCCATATTGTTTTTGTTATCCTTGGATGAAAATATCAGTATTAAGTAACCAGTGTATTTTTCAAGTGCTTAGACTTATATGAAAATGCTTATACGGTTTATTTATGTGTATTTGGGGAAGGAGTGCTAGAAAAGCTATCACTAGACATGTAGCAAGTGAGGAGCAGAGAACAGTATACTGTCACTTTATGGCCTTGTGAGAGACACAGAAGATGCTGAAAGCGCCACGGAGACTCGGCTCTCAGAAACTCCGAAGCACAAGTGGTGGGTTTCAAATGGTGGCTCTTTCCTTCCCCACAACTAGAGGGGAAGAAAGTTGGTTGGGATGCTGTTTAACTTGACTTTCACAAATCTTTGCAGACTGTGAGCTCAGCTATGCAGTATCATCTACAGCAATAATATCAATCAAAGGATGTAAGAGAAAAGGATTGAAGTAGATTTTTGTAGGGGTTTACATTTATTTTAATTAGAACTCATAGCAATATAGAATATGCATGTGCACGTATTCGAAGCATTTTACACTTTACATTTCATGTAGTTTGATTATATTATGAAGGATTGAGTTTTTAGTTTGATATTTTACCGTGCTAAAATGGGAGATCTGCCCAGCCCTATACTGGATTCTTGTTTCCTTTAAAAGGTTATTTAGTACAGCACTCACTGCCTTGTGTAATAGTGCTAAAACTAACACTATTTTATGAATTTCTTCAGCTTTAAAAAAAATTAACCTAATGATTATTACATTTGTTTAGCTGTACCCACTGTCCTTGTCAGATTCAGTTGGCAAATCGTGTAATTTCCTTTTCTGTAACTGTTAATAAACTTGTACAGCTAAAACAAACAAAACCTATGGACAAAGGCCTCAGAGGTACCAGTTCTGTTTCAGCAATCAAGATGACAGCTTGCTCATCTGGTGACTGTGTTGCTAACGAGACTGTAAAACCTCTGTTGTGGATTGTCCATAAAATGGCATTCCGACATGTGCCTTATTTGCTGGATAGTATACAGCTTTCCTCTAGTATTCTAGCATTTTAATGCTGTATTAAAGTATTGCAAAAAAAACCAGCAACAGCGTGGCATGGTTTTGTTGAACATTCCTTCCTTTGACCATTTACTCCCTGCTGCAGTGGGTTCCTGGTTCTGGCCTGGCCAGCCACAGTCTGGTGCCTGTGGAGCAAACCTGCCCTACCACAGCTGTGACCCAGAGCATGGGAAGATTTTCTCCACTGCAGTGGGTCCCTGTGCCGCAAGGAGCCTGCTCACATCCAGGGTCACAGCTCGTCACTGCTAGTGGGACACCTCGGGTTAATGGTGCCATCTCCTCGTTTTTAGCAGCCTGGTGGTGTCTAATATTCCTCCTTCTATCATCAAAGTACACTTGTAGCCTTTGGCTGGATAGGAAAGCTTATGTGCCATAAAGTTGCTTTAATCAAAAATAACATTCATCATTCTTTGGAAACACAAGAAGTTAGCAAGAACTAGACCTACTAAATGCTCGTTGTGTGTTAGCAATGCTCTTCTCACACTCCCAGCCAAAGTTCAGTGGCAAGTAATTTCTCTCCTGAGACTGACAATACTGCAGAGATTGCAGGTTAAAATAAGGGCATTAAGAAATTCACTTTGGATTTTAGGTATCCTGCCTCTAACACAAGAGATCGCCTTCATTTAAAACAAGCAGAAAAATTCTATTAGACACAGCAGCACACATTTTTCTATGCCTGCTAATCCCTACAAACACAGTGTGTATTTGCCACTTGGAGATCTTCACCACATTGACCCCGTTTCTATCACATAGCAAGCCTGATTTCTGGATTTGAGTCCTCATTCAGTCCACGTGAGAGAGGGCAAAAACACATCCACACGTTGGTGCATTGGTATGCAATGGTGGAAGAAGAGGTTGACAAGGAATTGTAGAGTTCTGAAGCCTTGAAAACAGATTGTTTCATCAACTGATGAAAGACATCCCCAGCTGAGCCCCATGGAAAGGGAAAGCACATATTCAGAACTTGTTGGTAAATTTTTGCTTGAAGAATAAAACAAACATCTCTTCACTTCAAATTTGGCTACAGCACTTTTCCCATAGCAAACACAAGCCACAAAGCCAAGCTCAGAACTGAAATACATCTTTCTTTTTACAGAAGACCCAGGGCTTCCCGAAAAACCCACAAACTCCTCAGATTTAGCACTCAGCTGAGACAAGAAAACATGCTGAGTAGAACTGCCAAGACTTAGCTCCCTATTACCACCTTTTCTATGATTCCTCAAAGAAATAACTTTTTCACATTTTAAACAAAAGTAGATTAACACAAGCAATATGGCATCAACAAAAACAACCAAAAACTACTTCTGTCAGTTTTCATTGCCGAGCATTTCGCCTTCCTGCTCTGTATGAATGAGGTCAAGAGACAATGCACCAACCCCCTTGTAATGGAAGGGCCAAATGACTCCCACTACAGGAAAAATAACAGGGCTTTCATTAACAGGGATTTCATAGAACACTGATACTTTGAAATAAAAAGCTGTTTCATTATTCTTAAATGAAAACCCATTTAAACAGCACACCAAGGCTACTACTCTTCAAGTTGGTCACATCAGACCAAAAGCTTCTCCTCAGATCCTCCCACTGTATAGCAGACATACAGACTAGACCTTGAATCCCAGCTAGGAAGGGGAAACAGTCTGCACATAACACTTGTGTAATCTCAGGAAGGGCCCACAGACACAGAATATTCACTGCCATATAACACACTCAAACACATGCTCCTGTCTCCATACCTCTCTGCAAAATCTGTACACTAGAGACATTGGCAAGAAAAAAGGAACCTGTGAAACACCAAGGGCTGAATGCTGACAGCCAGGTCTTTCCACTAAGACATAAAGAAACCTCTTAACTGCAACATATAAAATTCTTACTCTTGATAAGTGTATGTAGCTTGTGATCCTGAAAAACAGAATGCAACATTCAGGTTTGCTTTTCTCTAGTGTTCACCTTCTGGACTTAGAGAAACAGGTAATTTGTCAACTTCTGTCTGGGGACAACCAGCACTCCTACTCAACAAGCACTTTTGTTTTACTGGAAGTAATGCAATTGCTCTTCCTCACCATCTGTATCTGAAACACTTTTCAGATAACCAAACCCAGAAAACTGGTCATGATACCAAAACTGCAAAATCTTATTCAAACAGCTTAAAATAATACCTCTCACAATCCTTTTGCAAGCTTTGTAAGACATTTTGCAAAGGAACGTGCAGAGAAACACCTACCTCAGTCATCCTTTATGGGGTCTTTATCCAAAGGGCCAAGACTGAAGCAAAGGCAAGTGCAGTTGTGAGGTGTTAGAGCATCCCTGACGTGAAGCCCAGGGTAGCAGAGACAGCCAGCACTGCTGTGGAAGAGAGCAGAGCACCGTGAGACAGTGCTGGGTAAAGCACTGCCCAGAGGAAAAAAGAGCAGCTGATGAGGAGACCAGGAGCAGCAGTAACACTGGGCATGCTTTGAAGGCTTTATTTCTATGCCATGAACTTAGCTAAATAAAAATACAGTCATCATTAACTTTTTTCCTTTTTTTTAATTTTTAGTAAGAGGTAAAAATGGACCTAAAAATGCCCAGCTTACCCAACCAAACCCCATGCCTACAGAGAAAGCAAATCCTAGCCAAGTGCTTTATGTACGTTTTAAAGGGAGTGGGGTGTGAACCAAAGATTTTCTTTTAATCATTACTCTTGTCTCCTGTTCGCCAGCTGAGACCAGAGAAGAGAATACCAGAACATCATAAGAAAGCTTTCTCTTACACAAATTCTGAACACATCAAAGCAGCAGGTAGGGGAAATCTAACACTAGCCAGGCTTCCGTTAATTTTCCTTAGAGTTTTGCAACGTAAGGAGGCACAACTCAAAGGATTTCCAAGGAGCCAGACATGCTTATGCCTCACTTGATTTCACCCAGCAAAACTTGAAGGAATAACACAGGAAAACACTGAAGAAGTGACAGGAAGCAAGGCCTCAAAACTCCCCTCTTGCAAATAAAACAATGGTAAATAGATAAATACCACTAGGAC
>VXBB01015240.1:129438-148354 GCA_013399915.1 Illadopsis cleaveri
ACCAAAAAAAAACCAAAAAAAACCCCCCACAACAAACCTCTGAGTATCCTCAGGTCAAAATTCAGAGAGTTGAAACACACAGCCCCTGGAAAGGGCCTCCTTTATCTCTCTGCCTCACTTAAACTGGCTACTGGCCCTGATTGCTGAGGGCTCCATCTGTGCTGGCCAGCTGTGTGGGGGGTGGGAAAGGCATGGAGAGGAATAGGGGTGGGCACCAGCTCTGCCACAGGTGCAAGGGCTTCCTGCCTGGCTGTGCCTGCCGCAGCACAAACCCAAGAGCCCTCTCCAACA
This sequence comes from Illadopsis cleaveri, assembly GCA_013399915.1. Taxonomy (NCBI): domain Eukaryota; kingdom Metazoa; phylum Chordata; class Aves; order Passeriformes; family Timaliidae; genus Illadopsis; species Illadopsis cleaveri. Next base: position 129,730 of record VXBB01015240.1, read on the forward strand.
GTGCTGCAGGAAAAAAGAGCACAGACGTCAGTGCCACCAACAGGAATCTTCACTGGCTGCTGGGAGGCGAAGGCTGGTTCAGTTCACATCTAGGAGAGACAACTCTCGTTTTAATGTTCACAGGAATTGAAAGATCAACAGAGTTAAATCTTTGGCAGCTGTAGAAATTTCACTGAGGGATATACACAAGTAAACTTCACTAGACAGAAGCTTGAACAGCACACATTGAAATCAACCAGTTGAAATTGTTTTACAACATACCCTGCTAAAGTTACTGAATGTCTTGGACAATTTGTGAATACAAAGCAATTACACACAGCAACTACTACCTTGCCCAGCTACTAAGGTGTGGTTACTTCTTTGGATACTTGGCTATGGCAAGTTTTTGCATTTCTTTAATTCAATTGAAGTAAAAGTGTCTGAGTTAAATAAACACAACCACTCACACAAACACATTCCAGGATTTGAAGGAACGAAACTAGGTTTATTGAGTTGGAAGGTGAAGAGTAATGCCCTGATTCAGAGTAGCAAAAGCAAAACCAAACACAAACAGCAGCTGAGTCCCTGATATTCAGTGAAAGACATCCCAAATGGTGCATATTGAATAACAGATTTTAAATTAGCTGGTAATAGTCAGGAATAAGTGCATTGTGTTATTTTGGATTATTCAACTCAAAGACATAGTAGTTTTAAAAAAGAGACAAATGGAGGATTTGGAAGTAGGAATAAGAAGCTAGAGAGAAAACATCATTATATGATCCTTATCACTTTAAAAGGAAAAAACAGAAATCAAAAAATTCAGGAATGATGAAATGAAAGAAATTATTTACTTGTGAAAGGCGACTGTGCATTGGGCCTCCATCTTCTGGAAAAGAGATCATTATGGGCAGATGTGTATCCCACAATATAATAAATGACACAAATAAGGGAAGAAATATTAATTGGTTCTACAACTCTCCTAGAAGAAGGGAATTTTGGATACAAACATCTGAGGTAATATAATTAAAACCAAAATTTCACACAGCAGACTGAAATGCATAGTCATGGGATATTCTAGCTGTCAAAAAAATAAATGAGATGAAAACCAACTAGAAAACCACATTTTTTAAAAAAATTAAACTCTGCAAGGGTTATTAACCACAAAGCTGTGACCCTGCTCTGGAAGTCCCAAGGCACAGAAGCCGCCAGCAGCAAGAGATGACACCAACAGAAGGTTGGCTGCCTGTGGTTCATATCTTTTCCCTCACTGAACTGCTGTAGGAAAGAGGATATCTGAGTAGGTGCAAGTGTGATTGTTGCCCTGGCCCAAGGATTACTTTTTGTGTGACATTAGGAGCTGCAATATGCGAATGTAAACGTACTTCAGCCCTGTGGGTAAGGAAATAGGTGGCACCCAATAGGCACCTGACAGCTGCTGGGGAAGACCCAAAACCAGACATACCCATGGAATTACCCTTCAGTTCCCCAGCATTCATCCTCTGGAAGAAGACCTTGCAACTCACCTGTGCTCATGCTTGGTTGGGCTAATTGGCAGGAAACTAATTGAAACACCACCACCATAATTTGTAGTCTCCAGTGAAATATTACACCACTGTGGCAATTTTTTTTGGTTTGGGTGGAATTTTTTAAAAATTCCTTGCATATATATATTTTTTTTTAAAAAAAGCTGTTCCTAATTAGCTGTGTTTAAAGCTATTTTAAATGCATCTATACACTGCATTCCTGTTTGCTGGGCCACGCTGCCCACTCCTGCTCTCCAATGGCAAGGACAGGGTTTAGCCCTCCATTAGCCTCACCATATGGTTTTCTGGGGTCACAAAAGAATTTACTGCGCCAAGGAAAATTTCTAAGAGGTGTTTAAGCACCCCTTAGCATCCAAAAGGTCCAGTAAATGGAGCTCATAACAATGAGGTTATAGGCTCTGGCTGAGCCATGCACCATGTCACGATGGGAGGCAGCCAAGCTTTGTTGGGCTCCCACAGTGGCTCCAGCCACGCTGTGCTCAGCCCTCCTGGCCAGCACTGGGCCACAGCTGAGGACACCCTGAATTAACAAGGAGGTTGGTTAGCCTGCACCCATGTTTCCCCTTCTACTGATTTTAAGTCACACCTTTTACTCCAAGGGCGCAGCTTCACACCCAGGAGCTGTGAGAAAGGCATGAGATGTGCATGTCTGGAGCTTCAAAAGCTTTATCTTTTCTGACATATAAATATCTCTGCCCATCTCTCTATGTGTGGAGGAAACATCAGTCTGAGGCAGACAGAAATATTCAGACCAAAGAAGATACATCAGGAGGTTTTTGTGAAACAAATGTAGCCAAGAGAACAAAGGGACCTTTTTCTCCCCTGATTTCCTTCCTACACTGAACCTTGTGCACCTCTTTGCAAGAATTCAGCACAACAGGAGAGGCAGCAGGGTCTCAAGTAAAGCTTTACAGTCCCAGCAAAGTGGAAGTTCAGCCTGAGATATGTGTGATTTGCTCTCTCAAGGACTGTACGTGTGAAGTAAATCTTAGATTTTTCTTTTTTTAATGAGAATTTAATGCACTTCATAAACGAGCTTCCCTTCAACACCTTACCAGTAAATCTGGCTGATGTCAAATAGCTTTCTAAATATGATAAGTAGGGGAAGTTTGTCACCTGGGTTCTTTTTGTAAAGAGAGAAAATACAGTGGGTAGTGATGGGTATAAAAACCTCACTTTCACTACTGGCACACATTCTAGTTTTCTTAAGACTTAAAAATGGTGCTGTTTCCTACGAGCAGATACTGTCTAGTCTCCAGCATGTAACCAATCCCTTTCAGGGATACCTAAGAAAGAAAGAAAAAAGAAAAAGAAATCTGCTACTAATTCAGTCCAAGGCTGTGTCCTGTTATCCAGAACGAGCAAGCAAACAAACAAAAAAAACTTGAACTAATTTCCTAAAATACTCAGCTGGGTAAAGTCTGTTCAGTGACTGGAATGAGACATGCATATTTAGATTATAAAGTTGGTGAACTTTATCAGAGGCTCTTTCATCTATAGATTTAGTTTGTAAGTGATTGTCCTAAAATAACTGGAACTGTAGGTTTCAAGTCCCTCTATGCCTCGTACCTCCCCACTTTCTTGCCTCTCCCAACTCCTCCCCACTGCCTGTATTTTACAGTTGTTGCTCATTTTAAGTCCAAAGTTGTATTACAAGCTTTGCACTGCCCCTGATTTTTCAAAAACGTATTTGGAATTACTTTAACATGCTGTCCCCTCCAAACATCCTTAATTGTGTTGCCACGCACATTCTCCCAGCCCTTGCCCCTGTGCAGCACCTGTGGCACAGGCAAACACCCTGGTGCTCTCCACTGCCAGTCATACTCTTAAGAAACTTCTTTGTTCTGCAGAAGGATGCAGGTAAGTGACCACAGCCATCTCCCTGCCCTCACAGGAAGCAAATCAAGGTCTTTGTATTCCAGTCACAATTGTGATTTCTGTTCTTTCTCACACAGTCCCAGTCACTGGCTTAGCAAAGAGCCAAAAAAGTCTCAGTTGAGGCAGACAGCACTGCTTTCTAAGGGGTGTGAGCTGAGTTCCTGCTTGCTCCATTCGTCCCCAGGTGTGGTCAATTGCAGCTGGGTTACAGCTGAATAGTCCTGGCCTTTTCTTCTTCCCAAAGCTCCTTTCATCAATCCTCAATGAAAGAGCTCTAGGAGGGTTTCCCATTAGGGGTGAATCTGATTTTTCTGCCCCATGAATGGCCTGGTTGGAGTCTCTTTGCTTGTTTTGGTGGAGCCACTGCACAGCTCCTCAGGGCGGAGCACACACTGCTGGGGGAACGCTTTGCTCCCCTCAGCCTTGGGGAAGACAAGTGACACAGTGCAATGGTTTTGCAGTACAGCAAAAACCATCCCAACCAGAGAATGCTGGGTATGAAAACGATCTTCCTGACTTCTCCTTTCAGCACATTTTGTTGCCTAGCGAGAAGGAGGCCGAGATGGAATGAGCAGACGGGTCTGCAGGATCGGTGCTGGCAAACGTGGAAAATTTTACAGCTTCTGGCTCCAGCCCCAGCTTGTCCCCACTTTCCACGAATGCCTAATTGAGACTGTCTGGCTTTTTTCCGCAGAGGTGGGAGCCAGTTTCCAGGCAGGGCATATGGGTGTATTCTGTAAATCTTTGCCTTGTAAAGTTTTAGCACCCAAAAAAGCCTCCTGTCTCCAGGATGATTCAGTTGGCTGGTGAGGGAATGGCTGCCAGGCAGGGGTAAGGGTTGCTGCTGTTGACAGGAAAAAACAGAGGGTAGAAGAGGGGAAACGGCAGCTCTCTTGTAAAGAAATGATGCCACAGCAATCACCTCATTTTGTGTGGGGCATGGACCCCATTCAGGGTACTACACTAAAGCCCCTGCAAGACAGAGGACACAGCTACAGCTGCAGCACAGGTGCATTGGGCAGCAGTGTGAGGGTGTAGGCATTTTGGCTGTTCATCCCTTGATGACACCTGAGGTTCTTCTGGTATAATCCCTGAGCAGGGCACCCTCTGCTGTCCCATCCCCCAGAGTAGCATGTGCCAGAGACCACCTGCACCAGTCTTGGGACTCACCTGGCCCTGCACCTTCGCCTCAGCCTTAGGACCACAGGAGCTCTTGCAGCCACGGTGCTAAGCTGTGACTTCAGAGGGGCGAGTCCCAAAAGAAGAGGCGTGTCTGAGTATCCCTGGGCATGGCAGCAGCCCCCACACCAGAAGTAGCCCAAGTTGCTGTTTCCATATGCAGAGCAGCAGAGAGCCAAGCAAGGGCATGGCTCAGCATCCAGAGCAGGATGGGGCTGTCCGTGCCACGAGCTTTGTCCCTCACTGGTGTCCTGTATGTGCCTGAGTCAATATTAACTCCCACTCAGCCCAGACAGGGAGCAATCAGAGAATGCCCAGCTAGGCAGCTGTCAGGACTCCCCAGCACGCCGTGTTCACACTATTCCTTTCTCAGTGGGACAGACCCTGCACCTGCCAAACATAATGTAGACTATGGAGTGGCCTGGCCTATCATGGATGTTGGGGGTTTATATCAATCACATGGAAATCATTTTGGACAATTAAGCATACAGATGAAAAGCCAACTGGCTGCACATGTTCTGTGGGGCATGACCTAAAAGCGGTCCCAGTCATTGAAATGATGTAGTGTGAAAGCTGGATTAAACAGGTCAAGTAAATTTGGAGCAGCTAAAATAAACCGAACTCTCTTCCAAAACATATGTTGTGCTTGCCATATAATATTGCTGTACTGTGGTAGCATGTCCCACGCATGCCAAAATTGTGATACGCTTGTTCCAGGGTCACAGTGCCAGAGGGAGAGAGCGAGGATGGTTACTTTGGAAAAAAGCCGGTCAGAAAGTAGCTCTGTCAAAGTCATAAGCTCTCCTGAATGAGCTGCCTGATAAGGCTTTGCACATCTTCCTTGCAGCCTACCTGCCCAGATAGCCCCAACCCAAGGAACGGATTCAGACTCACACTGAGCAATCAAGCATAAATGAATGCTCTGGCCTTTTGGTTCCCTCTGTAAACATTTTCCAGCCTGTGGTGAGCTGTTTTGAAAGCCCCCAGCAGCTTGGCTGGGAGCTGGAGACATTTTACAACATCTGGGAACGATTCCTGAACCGCTTCCCTGCATACACCTGTATTGAATTCCATTTGCAGTTGGTTTTCTGTGGAAAGCCAGCCTGCAGTGCCTACCCAGGACCAGGGCTGGGAGGGCATCACCACTGCCCAGGATGGCCAGCTCCTCCTAGCAGGGTTGGCAGGGATTTGCAGGGGTGGCTGACAGTGTGAACTGCTCGCCATTCCCCTGTGCTGACCTTGCTTTGAACATTCACCAGCAACACACAGAGGGTAAAACACTTTATTGGAGTGATGTGGCCACGTAGGAAAAATAAATAAAACAGTCCTCAACCACTCAGGGGTAGATTAACAAAGCTGGGCATTAATCATTCTAGGAACACAGGGAACCCAAAGTGAGTTATAAAAGGGCTTGGATCAGCTGCACCCTTTTTCCATCAAATGGTTCTCCACATCAACCCCTGCTTGGGTCAGTCTTTCTACTCAGTCTTCCACACTGCTCTTATTTTTTTTTTTTTCCTACCATTTAATTGCCATATGCTTTGTATTTTCTTTCTATTTACTTTGTCTTGGTCATCCCGATCCTTCGCTACACCAGATAATCAAGAATTGACGGCAATAAAGCCATTAGATAGTAAAACACAGCACTTGAAATATAGGAAATGTTAAGGGTTGACTCCTCAAATTCTTCCTTGTTTGGAGCCCTGTGACATGTAAAGGTTTTTATCCATCTTGAACTCATCACTGGAAAAGTGCTTTTAGTCTGTATGTGTGGTTCTAGTAATGTTTTTTTTGAATGGCTGTATTTTAGTTTTGTTACTAATTGCCAAAGCCCTGCCTCATTTGTGGGGCCCTGATGAAGAGTGCACGTGGTGTGAAGTTCCCAGAGCTAGAGAAGGTGGGAAGGGCATGCTGCCCCAGAGACAGCTGGAGGACACACTCCTTTTTCTTATTTCTCCATGAGAATTTCCAAATGTACCAAAGTTCGTGAGTTTTCAAGTAACATTCTATAAATGAAACCTATAAATCCATGGAAAACTTTATGAGGGAAGAGAAAACTACTTAGAGAAGGTAAAAAAGCTGACTAGAAACTTGGGGATTCCCAACTAGCCACAGGTGACCTAAGCACTGGCCACACTGACTGGCTGGTTGTGTGAAAAATTCCGAGAAGTGCTCCTTGGCTCCTTGGAGGTAGAGAGAAGGGAAAAGAGAAAGTCAAAAGATGAAGAAGTTCTCAACCCCAAATATGTGTGAATGTTGCTGGAGTTCAGAAATAGACCCTGAAAACAGGAAAAAAAATAGACTGCTGATATTCAAATCTTTGTATTCAGTGTTTTATTTTCTATGCCTCTCTTTTTCTCTACCTCTCTTTTTCTCTATTTTCTGTCAAATCTTGATCTGAAGGCTTGATAAATAGCCATTTGCTTTGGTTCTGTGCCAGCCCCACTAAGCTGACAGAATAATATATAGAGAAGTACAACCTGCAGGCAGCCTGGTGCCCACAGGGGCATTTGGGCAGTGCATGGGAAGATGCCCTTACCCTCTGTAGAATCCCAGACCAGGTTTTTTGTCAGCCTTTGGAGAAGTGCTCCTTGGCTCCTTGGCCACTGGCATCCCAGCCATGAGGAAGGGTGACAGTAAAGCACAACAGATAAAATCCAAAGTCTTTGGGGTTTGTCATACATTTATGTAGTGATTAGAAAATAAGTGGGGGGCGGGCTGCAGCATAACAATCTGCTTCCCTTCTAAAATTACACATGTATTTGAAATTGTTCCTTAAAACTTGATGAGATGGTCAGGTTCAATGCAGCTGAAACCTCAGCACACTGAGCTTGTTGGCTACCAATTGTTTTATCCAGATGAAGGGCACATACAGCCCCTATTTTTGTCCTGCAGACCAGTCCTGCACTGGGAAGGAAGCTGTACAGATTTCACTGACTTCAGGTGAGCCCAGCCAGCTCCTTGGGGATGCTGTGATGCACCCAGGATGAGATGGAAAGGACACAGCAAATGTTGACAATTCCTGAGAAACTTGACCTGCTGCCTCCAAAGCCAGCCTAGGGATTCACCTCCTGGCTGAATCAAAACTCACTGTCACACACCCAGCACAATTCTCACAAGTCCCCAGGACTGTGTCAGCAGCATGTGCTGGTGCTGGGGGGCTGCAGTGCTCCCTGGCCAGCTGCATTTCCAGCCTGTCCATCCCCCCTTGGTACCATGGGACATCCTGCACCACCAACTGCAGCCATAATTTGCTGCTGCACTGGCAGTGAGCCTCTTGGGGGGGATTTGTGTGTGTTCACTGAGGCCTATTGTATATATGTCCAGAAGGATCTTTGGTAAAATCAAACATCTGAACTGTGTCAGTGCTGCATGGTTATTTCTGAAGGCTGTCACTGTGCTGTCTGTCATATTTCTCCAGAAGACTTTTGCCAGATGGCTACACATGGCTGTGGTGTTACTGAGAGCTAAATGAAGACCTTGTACAGAAGCCCCTTAAAAAAGTTTGTGCGTTTAGTTTGCCAGAAAAACTGTGATTTTCAAGCTGAACCAAAGTTTTAAAGATAAATCTGGACTTTTCTCAACATATTAGAGCTTAGATTCCTTTTTTCTGAAAAACAAACAGGGGCTGGTGGCTGAGTACTGCAACTACTCTGACAGACTGCCTGGCTTACACCAGGATAACATCCATCATTTTGGTAGGGCTGACAGGACCTGAGGGGTAACACTCCAGAAAGAGGTCCAGCCAAGGCTGAGCACGCCAGTTTCTCCATCCCATCAGCTCTCTGCTGCCTGAGGAAAGAGATCCAGTAGGGAACTCAGGGTACATGTTCAAGCTCTCCTGCACTGTAGAAAAGAGAAGAGGGAAACCTGTATGCTGCAGATCAGCAGAGCACCGGGATTTACCTCTAATGGGTGCCTTGTATCTGGTCACCTTCACAGTGAGGCAGCAACAAGGGTGGCTGGAAGCACAGCAGCCCTGGCAGCAGGCAAGTGCTTCCCCAGCACCCTTGCAGGGGGGCTGCTGGATCCCTGAAGCCCAGGACCCCACAAAACAAGGGGTCAGGTCCCCAGGATGGTCCCTCTTTGCTGGCACTGAGGTGACATTGGCAAGGAGGGGACTCTGCTCTGGGCACCTGGCCAAGGCAAAATCCTCTCCCATTCTGCTTTTGCTTGGCTCTTCCTCTGGTAGATGATTTCCTGTCCCTATGGCCCTTATGGTATGAATAAGGAGTGCTCTGTGGTTGAGTACCTTCAGCTCTGACAAAGACCAGATTGCCACCACAATTATTTCCTCTTGTATGTAAAAAGGGAAACTGTGGTATCATGCACACCTCTGGGCAGAAATAGCTGGCAAATACCAATTTCTTCATGGCAAAAAATGCTGCTAATGGCATCTTGACACCTCTTTGACAAGTTAAACCACTAATTTCAAACACTACCCTCTGATGTGAAACATATTTTTAGCTGGAGGAATTGGGGTGTTTTGGGAAGATTTGCCTTCATAAATAACCCCCTGGTGTAGATGTTGACTTCAGTTTTACAGCTGTCACCCAACTCCCTGAGCTCAAGGACAAGATCAAACCACGGCCCTGCTCACTGGTCGGCTACTTGGGCAACACACACACAAATTAACATCTCCGGACATTTCCAGGAGCAATGGAAACTAATCATTCTTTTGGACAGGATGGATTTCCTGCTGAATTTAATAACAACAGTTGGAGACAACTGTCTGGATACTTGCTGCTTTGAGATAAAAAGCCAGTTAAAAACTGTAGTGATTTTCCTTGCAGAAAATTGGTGTGTGACAGCCAGACATGTAGTTTCTTATTTCTAGTCATCTGTGTGTATATTTATAGAACCCCCACCAGAAAAATGCTTAAGATGAGGAATAAAGCTCAAGGTGGCCCACTATCAGCAAGCTTGCTTTTTACAAGGTTTTCAAAGCTGTACCAAATTTCAGGGCTCTGGGTAAAGGCTTTCACAAGGTCTGTGTTTGGCACCCATTTCCCTTTGAATTCAGATGAAGCTGGGAGACTAACTCCCTTCAGGACTTTTCAAACAGCCAGTTTTTGTCTGCAGTGGTACAATAAAAACGTAAGTGAGGAGAAAGAGAGACAGAGAGAGAGAGGGAGAAACTCCTCCAAGAACAGACTGAGAACAAGAGTAGAAAGAAATGATAAGGAGTGCTGGGAAGCCAAGATTCACATCAGGAAAGGGGGTTTAAATGCAGCCAGAGGCCAAAATGGAGCATTAAAGCATCCATTGTGACAGGTCATATGCTGCAAGTCTTTATATTTCAGCCAGTGACTCTTATATTATATAGTGTAATAACTCTTCCAGCACATCTTCAAAGAGAGGCACTTATCCTCATTTCCTATATTAGTTTGCACACCTCAGATTCCAGGTGTGGAGTTTTTTGTGCTTTCATACAGTAAATTATGTACCTGGTAATTTTTTCCCACATTCCACCTATATGATGTCACTCTCAGATATTTCCTTCCCTCCCTCCCATTCCTTGAAGCTAAAGAGTCTCTTTAAGTCATTTTCTTTTACTCCAAATAATTTCTGTTGCTCCTTTCTGTCACTTGCCTAATTTTTGACAACTTTTGAAAGCAGTCCCTGAAATACAAAGAACATATCTTTGTCTCTCCTGTTTAAACTTCCTGTCTTTCTGCTTCCTATTCCCAGGAATTGCAGTGACCCTTTTGCCACAGCTCCATAATGGAAGCTCGTGCTGGGTTTTGACTCCACAGCAGCCCTGAACTCCCTCAGATGAGCAGATTTTAGGATGTTATGCTCACTCTATACATGCTGCCTGCATGTTTGCAGAGGTACAGCTTTGCAGCTGGCTGTGTAAAAAACATCTAGTCATTCTCATGATTGTCCCGGATCTTCCTGCCATCATCATTACCTGTTTACCATCGTTCTGTCCATAGGTTTCATCAGCAGTGATTTTATGTTGGTATTGATGAAAAGAACTGATTGGGAATTGGTTAAGATGTCCTAATCCTTGTAAAATGCCTCTGACTACACAAGCCCTGTAGGTCCCAGCAGTCCCAGGGCAGGGATGCCTCAGCCTGTGTGTACCTCAGCATTGCCCAGGCTTTGAGGGGCCCAGGGTGGAGATCATTTCCCTGGGACACAGCTACATTTTGGGTGGGTGTGAGGGGCAGACAAGCCCATCTAGTCCTGGATGTGTGACAAGTATGAGTTCATTAGGAGAGACTGCAGTTACAGCCCAGCCTTCCCTCTCCACTGAGACAAAGTCCAGCATCACGATGTGCTCTGAGACAAATGAACTGGCTTCCCCTAGGAAAGATTCTAAAGACTGCTGGTGTTTGAGGGAAAGCATAGCTCGAAGGAATTAAACTTGATTCCAATCTGACCACAATCCAAAGTGAAAATTAATTCCATTTTAAATACTAGATTTCTTTTTATTTCTTTTTAGTTACTGAAGCAGACTCTGAGTTGGATCATCATCTCTTTTGCTAGGCCCTCACCCACTAGAATCAGAGTTCTTTTACAGCTCTTTTTTATCTGACAGCGATTACTTTACTTCCCCACTGAACTATCCTGGGCTGCTCCTCTGCTGGAGCAGACTATAGAGAAGGAGAAAAATAAGGAATACCTACCACAGGATGGCAGGGAACCCCAGCAACAGACCAGCACATTTTGCTCAAAAGCCAAGACTTCTGCCAGGTCATTTAGAGGCATCTTTGCCAAATTACAAATCCCTCAGGAAAACTTTGGGTCCATGAATGCTCTTTGATCTTTGGTACAAAAGGATGCCAGAAAATGAGGTCAAGAGAAAATATTGGTATTGCAAATCAAGGCTTATAGGTGCCATTTCAATCACTCCAAACCCTTCACTTTGCTTTACAAAACTCATGCAGTAATTCAGTCATATCTGTCAGTGGCTGCTTTTAGTTGAAGCCACTCATTCACCAGTAGAGATTTCTATCCCACTCATTTATCACTAGAGAATCCTTTCTCTCCCCATCCATTTATCACTAAAGATTCCTATCTCTCCTCAAAACACCCCTGCATCAGCCTGGAGACAAAGCCAGCAGCAGGGGAGCTGCAGGAAGAGCTGGCCAGTCCCTGCTCAGCCAGGGGCTGTGTCCTTGGAGCCTGATACTTATCCCAGTGTCTTACCATGGGAAAAAATGACAATGTATAACAGTGTGGAGCTGCATTACCTCCTCTAGACAAACCCTCCACAGGAGCTGTAAACATAAAAATCAGCCATCATTACATTAGGTCCTGGATGACCTAATGGTGAGGGTATGAGCCGTGCCCAGGTGTGGTAAAGGCTGTCACAGACCTTCTCCCAGGTCTTGGTGGAGGTGCCACCAAGAGCAGGATCCAGGGGAAAACAACCCAATGGCCCAAAGTTCCCCTGATCCAGCAGCTCATGAGCAAAACCCAGCAGTCACCAGCGTGGTGCTACCCTCAGAAGGCAGCCCAGCAGCACAGACAGCTCCTGCTTTGGCCACGTTGCAGTCTGGAGTTTGGCTAACCCCTGGCAGCTCCAGCAGGAGCACAAAGCACAAGAAACAGCTCCCCAAAATGCCAAGTCAGCAGTTTTCTTATCAGAGGAGACTGAAAAACAGGGCTCTGAAATACACTGGGAGAGCTTCCCACTAAATATCAACTAGGCCTTTATTTATAACTTATAAAAGTAATTGCATTTCAAATCTGTCCAAGGCAAAAAGGGGCTGCTTTGTGTTTTTTAGTCTATGAATTTTGTTACCAGAAAAACTGCTATATTAAGCTTGAATACTGATTTTTAAAAAGCAAAGCCAATAAAAATAATCCAGAGGACACAGAGGACAACATTCCTTAATAGAGACCATAAACTACAAGGACAGGAGAAGGACAATGTGGAAAAAAGCGATGGGAAATTAATACCTTTACTGCCAGTTAGTCTTACAAACAGAACAAACTGCATCAGTACACCTAAAATAAATACATACATACTTTCAAACTCAATATTGATCATATATGCTTGGGAAGAGTTTCAGGTGGCATTGAGTTTTAATCCTGAGACACTGCTAGCCACACTGGGCATTTTGCATTTAACAGTGGTGGGTAAGGAGTTACACCATGAACCTAATGGCTTTGTATGTCCAGGTGTGAGGATTTTTGTTCAGGGAGGAATCTAAGGGAGGAGAAATGAGAAGCTGTTTCCTGTTGTATTGGGCTTGGGTGTGTTTTAAACATTAGAGACCAGTTTTCAAAAGGGTTTGGATGCAGCCATTCAGACATAGTTGGGCAGAGGTTTAGTCTAGGTCCATTTCCAGTTTTAATAAACCAGTGGCCATAATAAGGGACAAGAACTTTAAAGAGTGCAAGGCTAGAATACAATATTTTATAGTTCTTTCTGCAAGGTAGAAAGTTGATATCTCACTAATGCATACTAGAGATCGTTGGAGAGTTTCCTAAAATAAAGGACCTAGTTATTTTTTTGTTTTTATTCATTCTGCTCTATAGTCTGTGGTTTTGTTTTTCCAGTTTTCCATTGCTCTTTGCCAGGGAGTACATAATACATGTAAAATACTCTCTGTCCTCATTTATGCCAATGGTCTATTGGTATCAATGAAACCACCTCAGCACTGGGACTCTAAAACTGGGATGCCCCAGCTGTAAGACTATTGAAAAAAAATTAAGAAATAACTGCTTATAAATTAAATGCTTCACCAGGAGGAGAGAGCCTTGTCCTAGTAAATCACACTGGATTGGAATTAGGTACAAATTTCACTGATTATTGCAGGTCTGTATCAGCTTAAGGATCACATCACACGGCCATAAGTCAGAGAATCATAGAATGAGAATGGTTTGGGTTGGAAAGGACCTTAAAGACCATCTAGTTCCAAACCCCCAGTCAAGGGCAGGGACACCTTCCACTATCCCAGGTTGCTCAGGGCCCCATCCAGCTTTGCCTTGAACATCTTCAAGGATGGGGCACCCACATCTTCTCAGGACAGCCTGGTCCAGTGTCTCACCACACTCACAGTGACATTTCAAGTAATTTTTCCTGGAGTTTTTCCCCCTTTGGGACCACTGCCATTTCCCAGCACACCCCACTTACATGACTAGACAGGAGGGAATGAGCTAGAGATGCCGGGAGAGGAGACAGAATCCACCTCAGCACTCTGATCAGCAGGAAACTGGCTCACCAGGTGAATGATGTCAAATACAGACAAGACCAGAATTTTATCATCCAATTCATATTTCTGCCAGGTTTTGAGAGAACAACTGAAGAATATACGTTGAAGCTGTGACTTTGACACACGAATGCTGAAATAATAAAATAGGGGGAAATTCAGGATAATGAATTACATCAGTGGAACAGGAACAATTTGGGGTTTTGTTAAGCCCAGGACCTTAGTCAGCAATGACACACTTGGGCAATATTATTTTAACCCTTTGACTCCTTGATACAGAGTTTAGCCTGCTCTTTGAGGGGCCCTGCTCTCAAAGAACAACAGGGTACAAACCTATGTTATCTGCAGGCTCTAAGTAGCCATTGAAAAAGTGTCAGCTTCATTCCTGAGGAAGCAGGCTAATGCATCACTGCTCTCATTTTTTAATTTTTGTGGCACCTGAAGTATATTTAGGTTTGGCTTATCTCTTTTTTTTCCCTTAAATAATGTGTCAGCTCTTCTCCTAGGCATATAAAATACTTTCTTTTATATTCTAATGTACTGTGTCCGTACTGAACCCTCAGTTTCCAAGCTTGTTTCACTGACCCACCTGGCACTTTGGTGTATGTTACTGCAGCTTCATTTCTCTTCAGTCTGACAGCCTTGCTCTTTCTGTTGTGTATTGAGTTTACAAAGCAATGAACAGAAAGCAGAAGGAAAATGTTATTTTGCCCTCACAATGCAGGATGCTGCTGATGCACCTCAGGTGTGACACTGGCAGCAAAGGACATTCCCTCATGTGCTGCTGGTGGGTGGAGGAGCCCCCCATCACCCCACTCCTCAGACATCCTCTGAAACAGATTTGGAAGAAGATGAGATAAAATTCATTAACTGAGGCAAGTAATTAAATAGGACTAAAAATATCATCAATATCTGGGAAATGCTGCTGTGCTGTCCACTTGCAAAAGTAACCAGCCCCTGCCTCCCTCTGCCTCCTCCACCTTTGTCAGGAGTCAGATCATAAGAGCAGAGAGAAGCATTAGCTGCAAACTGCAAAAGTCACATTTCTGAGCATGGCCAAGAATGGGGGTTGTACAAATAGGGGCTGGCCACGGCTTTGGGTTTGCATTCAGCAGGACCCCACAGGAAGGGCATGTCAGCCAGCTGTCAGGGCACAGTTTGGCCGTCCTCTCTTGTGAATTGTGTGCTGAACCAGATGTAGTTTTATAACTCTGCTTAAGGCGATCTGGGCCAGGATGGTTTCTGGAAAATTATTTCATATTATTGTGAAGAGAAAAAACCATTTGCTTTTATTTTGTCATGAAGGGAATGGTGCTGAAAAGGTGGAGAAGAACAAGATGTAATTGTCCTGCCCACTGTTCCATACCAGTTTCTATGCTTTTTGTAACTAACCATCATACAACCCTCCAGTTCACCCCAGCAATGAAACAACTAAAAGAAATATCAAGCTTTCCTTTTTTTTGTGAGCTCCTTCATCTGTGCACATGAATACTATTTTCCAAAATCCAGGGGCATTAAACCACTTTTACAATTAATTTCAAAACAACAGCTAAAGAGACAGAATGAATAAAAGCACTAGAAAAATGAACTGCTCTGCCTTGACCCAAGATGACATAGTGAGTCCCAACAAGTAGTTTGTAACAGCAGCCACCCCAGGGACAGCCAATCCACTGGTGATCTCCCATTTGGTGTCTTATGCTTCAAGTCTTCAAGCTCTGTGTGATCCTGCTCACCCTGCAGTCAAAGGAAAGCATTTAACTCTCTGAGTGGAGGTTTTTTTCCTCCACAGATTAAATCCTTGCACCTTTTTTCGCTTCAGTGATTTGGGATTGATACTTTCAGACAGACAAGCCACCCTCACACAGAGGGGAGCATGCCTGCAACCCAAAGGGATGTGGGAGCACAGCTTAGAGCCAGGGCAGCTGCCTCCACTTTTGCCCCCCAAAGATGTGTCAGTGACAAGAGCCCGAGAGCTGGAACCATGCCAGGAGGTCCCTGCAGAGGCTGAAGGCAGACACCCTGAGCCCCCAGTGCAGAGGCTGAAGGCAGATACCCTGAGCCCCCAGTGCAAAGGCTGAAGGCAGACACCCTGAGCCCCACTGGGGACACAGCTACTGCGTGAGGGGCACAAACTGTCAGGAAACATCGTTCATGTCGAGAATCCAGTTTCTCAGCAGCATGTGCATTTCACTGGTAGGCTGACTGGAAAGAAGATGGTATTAAGATGTGATTTTAGGCTGGTGATGTACAGGCAGGCAAAGGAATGGTGTGCTCTTATCTGGGGGAGTTACTTCAGTACAGGGCAAGTCCAGATATTTGTGGACTTGCCATAATCTGGTAAGGATATCAGAGGGCGTGCATCTGCAGGCATCCCAATGCCCAGGTAAGGAAAGCACAAGAAGCAGCACACATGTTCACCATTCCCTGTGCCAGCCAGCAGCAGTGACAGCATTGCCACCATAATATCCCCCCTGAGCACACGGCACTGCCTGGCCCCACCGCCAGCCCACAGCTGGGGAAGGACAGGCAGCAATGGCCACGGCCTGCATCTCACATCACCCCCTGGGGAATAACACCTGAGGGCTGACAGCCTGCAGCTCTGCATCCAGCCCTACCCTCGGAGCCTCTCGGCTGCTGGTGCCGAGGCTGCGAGCAGCTGCTGCTCCGGGGGTGGTGGA
Organism: Illadopsis cleaveri; assembly: GCA_013399915.1. Taxonomy (NCBI): domain Eukaryota; kingdom Metazoa; phylum Chordata; class Aves; order Passeriformes; family Timaliidae; genus Illadopsis; species Illadopsis cleaveri. The sequence continues at coordinate 146,158 of VXBB01015240.1, forward strand.
GGACAGCGAGGCTTTCAGAGAGCAAATCTGAGCACACTTCCTCCTCACAGAGCACGATGAAACTCTGCCTGCAACCCACTGACCCCAGGGAGCCACAGTCACGACCACATGTTCCAGCAGTGAACTAAATTGCAGCTTTCTCGAGGTTTCTGCTGCAGGGTGGAGGCAGTAGGTGTCTCAGGGGGACCGGTCTGTGTGGCCTCACGGCAGGAGTCAAGGCAGAGTTCTCTCCCTCGCAGCTCCCTCGCTCTGTTGCTTGACATCACCGGCTGTACACAGAGGAGAGAGGGCGGCGGCAAGCAGGGAGCAATGAGGGAGGCATCCAAGCCAAGGAATATTTTTTCAGGCGGCTTCCAAGCAGGAACTGCTTGACCTGGAGTACGTACACTGTGCCCTGCAAAATTTGCCCCAGCTCTCAATGCGAGGCTCCTCCACAGAACCAAGAGTAATCTCAAAGACCTCTCTTGTCAGCCCCCGGTAACCAAAGCTGCCGACACCCACCCGGGCAGCAATCGGCATTGTTTCCCCACTGCCCGGGGCCAGCCCATTGTTTGCTTCCAGCAGTGAGTCAGGAGGCCCAGGGTTAGTGGGTTAACAGCTCTGTAGCGTCATGGCCAGCTCGGGGTGGGGACCCGGGCTGCAGCCAGTGTTTGGGTGTAGCTCTGTGCTGGCTCGAGCTGTGACCCTTCCAGCCTGTCCAGCCAGCCCTCCTTGGTGCTGCTGCACACTCCTCCCATGAGCTGTGCAGTCCCCTACCAAGCAAGAACCAGAACAAAGAATGCAAAACTTGAGCTTCTGCAGTTTGGGCAAGGAAATGTTCTTTTCAAAAATGCAGAAAAGCGTTTATGGGATCCTGGCAACATCAGCAAAGCATGACAGAGGCTGCAAGGCTGAGACTGCGTGCTGGCATCCCCCAGCTTTTAATGTACAGAATCACGCAGTTTTCTCAAAGGACACCTCGCACTTTATTTGGCCTTGGCAACCATCAAGTTAATAGCAACGCTGCTTCCAAAAAAATAAAATTCTAACCAAACACTGACTTTTGGCAGGGAAGAGAAACCCTAAGATACTGCATCATTTGGAGCATGCACTGTTTAGTACTAATGCAAAATTTATTGCTCTGGCAAAACCTAAACATTAGCAGCTGCTGCCTCCTCCTCGCACTCCCCTGCATCTCCAAGGATCTGGTGTCGGCTGTGCCAGTGGTGGGGTCGGAGCAGCGAGTTCCCCCAGGGCCCTGGAGCCGCGGCCAGGGCTCCTCCTCGGGCCGGTCCCGGCGGGGGCCGGCGGGGCAGCTGCCGCACATCACTGACAGATCGCCTTGGGCTGGCCGCTCTCAGAGAGACACCAGCGACACGAAAGCCTCTCGGGAGGAAAGTGCAACCAGCTGGGGATGAGGTAGGAGTGGAGGGGGAGAGCGTGAGCAGGAAAACCACAAGACTCTTGTGCCTGCTAAAAATGATTCCCACCTAGTAATTTTAGCAGCTGTTGTGCTCTTCTGCCTACCTTCGTGGATGAATTTTAAGTAGGAGGCGAGTGAAAATGAAAACGGTGACAGAATCTCCCCCTATCCGCCCCCCTCCTCCCCGAACCTCTGTATCTGCACATTTTTAACTTCCCCTTGATCCCAACTTAAAGACACAGCCATTTATTTTTTCCCTAGCTTCCCTAGTTTTTTGTCCTGGCTGGTTAAAAGCAATGAAAATTCACACCAATGTTTCTCAAGGGTGGCTAAAAATAGTGACCTGTCGGGGAAGCATGGAGTAACACAACAGCTCTGGTCCATCCCTGCACCCCTCAGACCTGCAGGGCCAGGATATGGTTGTGAAAAGAAATGTGGCTTTCTAATAAGAAACGAAGAGAGCCATGAAGCCATTGCTCCCTCCCACCAGGTGAAGGAAGGTTTCTCTCCAGCATGTGCCAGAGTAGGTGCCAGCAATGCCCTGCCTCTGCATGGAGCTGCCCCAAGGAGCAGCTGCATAGGGAGGTCACTGTGCCTGTCCCCTCACCCCCACAGGTGCAGTGGCTGTGCTTTGCAAGGATGGGGGAAGACACCTGGAGAAGCCCTCTCAGAGCCCTGTGGTTAAGCAGGTGCTCTGCTGAAAAACACCAAAGCACTCACAGCAAGGGCTGCTGGTGGAAGGGAGCTGGCATTTACACACAAGCTGAGCTTTAACCCTCAAAAAAAAAAAAAAAA
>VXBB01015240.1:162503-230862 GCA_013399915.1 Illadopsis cleaveri
TAATCAGGACTGTTAGAATCAGGAGGGGTCCTACAGACACTCAGCTTGATTTTAAGTGAGGAGAGCAGGAATTTGCAGTGGGCATTCCCACTCTTCACCTGCAGAGCCTGAATGTGTTGCACTTCAAAAGACTCAGCCTGATTTTTTCTTCAAGGCTAAGCTAGAAGATGAGTGAAGAGCTGGAAAGGAACTCTGTGATCTGTGTCTGTGATATGCATTTATTTATGAATGGGGACTGGAGTGGAGGAGATGGTGAAAGACCTTTCCATTACACTAAGTGATTGCAGTGTGAAATTAAACTATACAAGAGTTCAAAGGCCATAGAGTGGCCACATAGGTACACTTAGGGATAAAAAGAAAAATGCTAATAAATATTTCCCCCGATCCAGGTTTCCTCTTAGGAACTTGTAGTAACTCAGCTTACTACGTGAACATTCTCTCTAGCACACACCGTACATAAAGGAGCAGTTTCCCCACATGACTTCATACTAATTACCTACAAATAGTCATACAAGAAAAACCTCAATCCACTCATGCTCTTTACAGCTGTGATTAGCATTTTCATTTCAGAACTTCTGAGTGACATTGCTTGCCCAGAATTCATTACTCAACCTCCCTGCATAATGCATGGCAACCTGCTGCTGATGTGTCACAGTGCCTCTGTGCAGTGCCCAGGGCCTGCAGCTTCCCAGAAGTTTGTCCATACACTGCAACAGCTGCCAACAGACAGCTCACAACAGCCTGGCAAAGCACTTAGGACATTTAAAATGCCTGGTTTTAGGTTCCAGGAAAAATGCAGCTACTACTCCCAGTGGCCTCACGAACCTTCAGGACATCGATAGGTGGTTCACCTGTGGGTGGGAGAGACACTGCATACTTAAAAAACAAGATTAAGAGTTACAGGAGCCCTTCCACCTTTAAAACCACAGAAATTTCAATTGGAACGCAACTTGAAATTTACAGGGATCAGTGCAGTTAATTTACCACCTCTGGTTTGAGGAAAAAGTAATTAGTGAATAGTATCAGAAATACTTTTAGACTTGGTTAGTCATGATGCTTCATCTTGTATGAGTTAGGTAAGACTGGAGCTTTAATTGGCTGCCTAGTAAAGACTTGGGTTTTCCTTGAGTTTGTCTTGTGTGAAAATCTATAAATATATATTTTTTATATATATACATATATATATATATAAAATTCAGATCTATACCTATATTTTTATATATAATATAGATATAATATATATTTTATATAGCATATCTTTGAGTTAACAGCTGCCTTTGTACCTTGTGCAAGATGAATTATCCTGTCTGCTCCAAACTAATTCTAACAATAATCATAGTTTTGGGACATATTTTTAGTTGTGGAACTTCACAGTCGGAAGATAAAAATAGTCATGTAACATCAGTTTGAACAAGAATCACCTGGAAATTAAAAGCTTTACAGATGTGACAAGTCTAGAAAAATTCCACCAGTTATTCTGTAATGAAAACTCTGCTGGAAGCAACCTCACCACACAGAATCTGAGATTCCTCTCTGCTTTTTTGCCATTTCCCTAGAGAAAGCATTGCTCACTTTCAGCATGTAGCAGCAGTTCTGCATGAGTTAGCATGGAACCTCATGATGTACTTATATGACATAACTGCATGTGACCATCACCTGAATACACAACGTGCCACCAGCTGAGCTCTCAAGTTGTCAGATGCAAATTAACATGTGTCACATTTACAGTCAAAGAACATCATCTCTGGATAATGAAGCATTTAGTGAATTATTTTGAAACTAAGGGTAAGGAATTATCTTCTCTGACTCAGTGGCACTTCTGCACATTTTGCAGAATTTGCCATCAGTTTAATAGTGGCAATATGGAAGTCATGCTTCTTCCCAGACAGACCATCATTCATAACTGGGAAAGGAAAACTGCTAGGAGTTTTTCTGAATGACTTTATGAACTGGATGTTACAGCCAGTCACTAACTAGGAAGCTCAGCAGATGGGTAAATGGGTAAAATTCACTGATTTTCCATGTCTTAAAAATGTACATTCTGAGAAACACAGAAGTACGGAAAGAGAGCACTGAAAATAATTTTGAAATGTAAAAAATTGAATAAATTTAAATATACATTAAAAACACACTAAGACTTCAACTCCAGCATTTATTAAATAAATACTGGGAATTTCAATTGTTTTTACAAACTAAAATATCTTAAAATTGTATTTGTTTTTTTATAGTGTTTAACTAGTTAAAATTTCTTAAAATCAGCAACCTGTCTCTGTGTTCACAATAATCAATGATGTGTTCATATTGGTGACAAAGTCAAGGTGACAAATTAAATGGGCCAGAATATTCTTAACAAAATCTAAAACCACCAATATCATGAAACAGCTATAGACAAACTGGAAAGTCTAAACTGTAAAATTCAATTAAAAATAACTTTGACCGAGGGGAAAACCATAATTGATAATCCTAAATTTACCTCTTAGGATGTCTAATAGAGCCAAGAAGGTGCAGAGAAGCCAGTGTGTTCAGGAGTGGTAAATACCAGCATTGTTTGCTGTGTGTAACTGGATCAATCAAAAAGTATAGTGAGTTCAGTATTTGGAAAGATACTGGACAAACCAAGCAGACAAATTCAACAGACAGGAGAAAGCCTTATCTCATCTAGTCCATGAAAGGGAAGGATTTTACCAGAAGGCTGTACTTAAATTGTAGGAAACCAATTATGGTCTAGGCAAGGGAGTTTCTGGAAATGGGGATGAACTCACTGGCAAACCAAGCTGTCCCCACCCGTGCCACACTGTGCTAACGCCTGCACGAGTCATGACCTAATTGCTGTCTGCTTGCTTTACAAACAAAATTGCATCACTGATTAGCTTCCTTGGGGGCCACTTTCATACTGCCCTGGAAAATTCTGTAGACTGAGGGAAACAAGGCATCTCAGCAGGAGCTTTTGGTGGTCTGTCTAATGTAAGAAAAATCTTGTGTTCTTTTTAGACAGAACAAATATGAATAGTGCATTGATGCAAAGACAGACATTAGGAGCAATATTCTACATAAGAGTCTGTAGGATTTCAGTGACACAAAGGGGAAAGCTGTAATAAGGTGACACACTGGTAATAATTCAAAATGTAAAAAAGAAAGGCTCATGACTGGAAGTTCATAATGCAGGAAGATTTGTACAGATGTGGAATGTGGAATATAGGCAGATAGAAGGGAGCTCTGGTTAATTACACATACAAATATAAGACTAGGTACACAAATGTAAAAACACATTCTTTAATTTTAAAGGCAAACAGAGAAGGATAACAAATTAAAGAATTATATACAGAATATAAGGTGAGAGTTGTACAGCTGTTTTATGTGCTGACTAGTTTACTTTAAATGAAAGCTAACAGCTCTATGCACAGGACTCTCATCCCCATTGTCCAAGCAGAAAAGACAAAGGTTCTGTCCCCCTTCCATGTTTCTGATTGTTTTCAACGTAAAAAGCATGATCAAGTGCATGGCAACAGAATACAACGTGCACAAACAAAACAACGTAAATCAGAGATCCATACTGATGAGAAAGAGCAGAGAAGGAATGCAGGGAAATAAACTTGTTCTGAAGTTGTTCAACAATTGACCAGCACGTGGATTAACAGAGAAGTCACAGATACTCATGTAGGTGCCTCTCTGAAAGCACATGCAGAGTCCATGACACTCAGAACACACTGCCAGGACATGGGACAGGAGACACCAGCACCAACTGTGTACACACATCTTACCTATCCCAGGGTCCTCAGGTGACATCTGTGAGAAATACCACTTTCAGGATTGCTGCAGCCTACACAGGCTTCAAAGTAAGCTTGAAAAATGTACAGTGCTTAGGGACATCACTCGAGCTCTTTGTGCTTTCCTCCAGCTGTACACTGCCAAAGTCAGTTTGCACTATGTCTTGCTGACACTTCTGGGGGAGCTTCCAGGAAAACAGAATACCAAAACCAAAATAGTTATTAATTATGGGCTGGAATGGATAAATACTTTTTGTTTCACACCTGTGAACTTGGTTTTATTATGTTATACTAAAAAACTACACTGGAATTGGTAGTGCCACCAAGGAAGGCAGAAATTCAAAGTCAGGAACAAATGATTTTTCCCAATTTTGAGAAAATAAATCCCTAGTCTAGATTTATGCACATATATATATATTTACACACACACACACACACTTGTGTATATCTCAACCAACAACAAAGACTTATGCCCTTGTGGAGGTGTGGAACAATTGCTGTATGTGCCTGCATAGACACTCCTGTTGAGAAATGTTTGTTTGTTCCCAGGTATTTGAATGTATTTCAAAGGTGGGTCCAGCCTAAACGCCTTCAGAAACGCCATCTACAAACAGAGAGATACTCAGTAGATCTGAGAACAAGTTCCCAGGTACAGTGAGTGATGTCTATGGCTGTGGCTCCCTTTGGTGCAGAACTCCACCAGGACAGGACCTGTGCATGTTGTTGATATCCTCTGTCTGTTCCTTGTGTCACCACTCAGGCTGCTTACAGCTGAACAGGTAGATAAATTAAACAGATTCATAACTCAAAGGCTGCATTTAGAAATCAAATGCTTCAACTTTAAGATGGAGATGCATTAATAAAAAAATTCTCTAATTTCACTTTAATGACAGGTTCCAACTGAAAGAAAAGTATCAAACTTGGAAGAATTTAAAACAAAAGTGCTGGATGTTTACTATCTCCATGTGTGCCCATACCAGAGAGAAGCCATCCTTTCCAGTTATTCATATCACATAAAGATTTAATTTCAAAGTAATTATTACTTGTTTGGGAGAGAGGCAGTGCCCTGCATACTGAACAGCAAGTTACCAATACCTCACTAGGCAGGGACTTTTTTCTGTGTGATCCCATGTTTGCATTCATAATCTTTTTTTATCTTCTGTCTCCAGGGTGGTTCCCACCTTTCCCTTCCTGCATCAAGTCCTGCTCTCTGAAAAAGGTCCACCTTGTGCAAATGGCTTCCACATTAACTCAAACCAGGGAGGGCAAAGGGGAAGTTCATGGTTTCAAAAAGAAACTCAAATTTACAAAGCAGCTGCCAATTAGTCAGACCTTAATTTTGCAAATTTATTTAAGAAAAAAAAAAAATTAACATGAGCAAATGAGAATACTTCAGTGTTACAACAGAGTATATAAATGTCTAGCAATAGTCAAATAATTTGATCTTTAAATACAAAATAACCACATGAACACCTAATATACAGGTTTCATCTGAATACATATTTATTAGATAAATATTAGGTTGTCACATCATCTAACTACATACAGTTTTGCAAGACTAAAAATCACAATTATTTTTTCTGACCAGTTTAAAGTATGAAATGATTGCATTGTACTGTACATACAATGTACAAACAAAGACAATGGCCATTTTTGCATGTTATCTCAGATTGTAATTTTTTTTTTTTTAATTCTCCTCTGATCGTGATATCAAAAATTGTACAAAGTATGAATTTGGTTACAATTTTTTTTTTTTTTTTTAATCCCCGTATTTTTCTTCATTATTTCTGTAGCACCCTAAAAATACACAGGTGATAGACTAGTACACGTAAGCTAAATATTACATGTAGATAAAACAAAACAAAACAAAGGATCAGAGTATATTACAGAAGTGAAAGTGGAACAAATGCTGAGACTCCACAAACGCTAACAAACAGGATTCATTTTCCACATAAGATGGAGCTTCAAGCTTTTTTTTTTTTTTCCTGCGAAATAAAAACAATGCACATTCCAAGGAAAATGAATGCATTTCTGTTAACATGTCTCTATTTGTCATTTACATATGTACAGCTGTCCCTTGAGTCTCCGCTGCAGACACTGGCGTGTACTGTCAGTCCTAGAATAATGTCTTGGCAGCAGAACTGTAGATCTCTGTGGGTTCTTTCCCAGATGAACTTCCATAGGGAAACGATTAAAAGGTAAACAAACAAAAAAAAAAGAAGAAAAATACTACTGGAATCTCATATAATAATTAAGCTTTAAAAGAAATGACTGTGATTACCCTATTTGCTAGGGTTTTTTTTCTCTAAACTTTAATACGGCAGTGAACAGATAAAAAAATAACTAAATTTTCAGAAGCTTTTTCATACTGACTTCACTATACAGTACCTGATTTTAGCTGACAGATCAATTTTAAAACTGTCTCAAATGTCCAACATTTGGGTGATGGGTAAAAATTGTACTTTCTTTTTAAAGTTCTGTTTAGAAACCAAATGTTTCTGTAAGTTTAAAGATGTCAACTGTCCGCTCTAATTATCTATTACTGTACAAAGCAGATGCCAACACTGCTCCAAACATATTGCTAATATCTATGGGGCTTTTTTTCCCTTTCCAACAGGTACTTTTAAATGACACATTTTAAATACTACCGGTTAGCAAAAGGTCAATCCTTAACATAGCTGGCTTAAAACACTAATATTGTGTTTAAGAGAAAATTAATTTTAGGTGACTAACTTAGCTGCTCAGGAATCAGTGGAGAATGGAACATGAAATAGAATCAATTAAAAAAATCAGAGCAACCAGTTCCAACTAATAGTGAGGAATCTTCTTTATTCCCAAACCTATGGCTTAAGGAACTTACTCCCCAAATAGAAAAAAAAAAAACTCTAAGGGCATAAAGTCAGTTTATCATTAGCCACCTGTGCACGTGACTTCCAGACCTATATAAAAAATGCAGCAAAAAACCAGGGGGAAATTACTACAGTAAAATGGCTACAGAACACATCTGTATCCAGAACTGAACAACGGCCTTTCCTAGGAATTGTGTGATAGCAGCACCACACCACAACCATATTACCATGTATTACACCAAGGTATCTTTAATACTCTGCAGAGATCCTCTACAGCTTGTCAAGCCTACGTAAGAAAAAAGACACTTCTAAGCAGAATAAAATATATGATACTGTTTCCCTCCCCCACCCACCAACATCCCTAAGTGTCTTTGCCTCAGTTTCAGAGACTGGAGCACCAATACAGCGACATAAATATGGTACCATACAGATTTGCTGCTTGCCTTAGTGCATCTTTACCTGGTCAGACAGCTGGTCCTACACGTTCTGCTCGCTCGGGCAAACGAACAAACTGTGCCATCACCAGCTCACCATCACCCACAGTCAGTGAACACCGGTGGATCAGTTGGCGTTTCTTTTTCCCTAGGCAATCACTTTTTCCCCAGGCAAACACAGTTATGTTTCCGTGACAGAGCTGGGCCCTGATTATCCAGGTACTGCCTGATGTATCAATTAGTTCATCACATAAATGGATATGAAATTTGGGCTAACTTACCAAAAGAAAATAGGGGGAAAAAAACCAAAACCCAACTCCCTTATTCTGTTAAAGAACCCTCAATTTTCTTTTTTTAAAAAGGACCCATATTTTTCTTCAGACAAGGTATTTAAAAACACCAGCAAAAGTATAACCAGATCATGAAAATGTTGAATATTATCAAAGACGATACTAAAATATTCACAAAGATATTTACAATAGCAATTCTTAAAATAATTGATTTTGCATAATGAACAGCGCCTTTCTTAAAAAAACTTGAAAGAGGAAAAATATAAGTGTGGGACCATTTCTACATAATACGTTTGACAGATTCAATACTCCTACTGGAAAATAAAAGAACTAAACCGCCATTTCCTTTAATATCTACAGCAAGGTGCTGCTGACTAGCATATATATACCACAACTCATGTACAGCAGTAGTGGGAAACGTTAACAAAAAGAGCAAAATAAAACAAAAAATGCAGAGAATTTACAAATATGACTTTGGTGAGGAAAAGCAAATCCAGAGTCGTAAGCACAGAGCATGCCATTTACAGCATTGCAAACTAAACACAGAGGGCTAGGAAGCTATCTAGTCAAACTGACAGGAACAAACAAAATTTTGCCTGGCACTTCAATTTAAAACGCACTGTGGCGAGCAAACGAAGGGTGTTTGATTGGATTTGGGAAGAGGAAAAGGAGTAGGGTCAAATATGCTTTAGTATCAAAAGAAACAAAACCAATAACTGTACAGTGGGCAAAAGCTGAAATGTTGCACCACGAGGGCAAAGTTGGCACACATGCACTTCTTACACAGCTACTGTACATCATTTATAAGAGAGAGAGAGAGACAAAGAGCACAGAAATGGGCACAGAAGCAATAGGAAGCTCATGCAGGAGCAGCAACCACACGAGAAGCAAAGATCACAGGGGCAAGACAGTAATTGTGGCAGCAGGGTCTCTTGAGGGCAGTAGCAATCTACTGACAGGTACTTATTCTCCCCACGCTCGGTCCTTCAAGAGAAAGAGCTCATCCCAGCAGCCAAAGTTTAAAAAAAGAAACTGAAGGAGGAGAAAAGGAAAAGGCTGAAGCATCTGTAACAGTCACGAAAACAGAATGCAAAGCAAAACTAAAATGAAGCTGTAAGACGTCTGTCCAATGTCAATGCCCCTTCTCAAGCTGATTATTCAAAATAATTATGCAGATAATGATGTTAGTCTCCCTCCATCCTGCAATGATTTCCTCGCTGCCTTCAACCCAGCTTGTCTTACTGCATTGTGCAGTACAGACAGTGACACAAACTCTTGGGGCACCGAAGGCTGTAGGTAATAATCAGGAACAGTTTGGTTTTCATCCCCCCTCCCTCTCTTTTCCATCATGTACGGCATACATGGCAAAAAGATTTATTACAGCAATCTCTACAGCTGGATGTTAACGCAGCCAGAAAGGGTACTGATTTGAAAGCAAATCACAAAAATCCCTAAACATTGCAAACTTTAAAAAAAAAATTTTCCTGGGTGCTTCCAATCTGTGTGCTGGGCCAGAGGAATCCTCTGCAAAGAGGCCGTTGAGATCCCTGCGCCTGCAGAAATCCCAACACCCACAGCTGCAGCCTGAAGGTCTCAGGGCTCTGTGACTGAAGTCGCATTAGCTAAAGACAGGCCTGCGTGTCTTCCCTAACTCTGCCACTTGACTGTAGGATTTGTGCTTTTTGGAGCTTTGCAGGTGGTTTTTTCATTTTGTGTGTGGCCAGGGCAATCATTCCAAGGCAAACCCATGGCTGGAGGGGGGCAGAGGAGAGGTGGGGTAGAGGGAGATACAGTTTCAAAAAAATGGAAGAACAAGCATTGTAAAGACACTCTGAGACGGGTCAATTAAAGACAGTTCCATTCTGTTGATTCTTCTTCCCTTGCCAAGATTCGGTTTTGCCAAGATACTTCACACTATGTTTATCACGGCACTCTCTCTCTAGAGGATGAACACCAAATGGGGTTTCCAATAGCTGCACAACTGTCTATGCTTCTTTGTCACATGTAGCACGGCAGACTCGGAGATTACTGCATTTATTTAACTTCTGTATTATTTTCTCCCGTCACTTTCGCAGTCTTTGAAGCTAACAAAAGCAGTTCTGAGATGAAGAAAGCAGGGAGTGCACCATTGGATCAAGTTGTGAGGTTTTTTTTTTCTTCTCTTGTGGAAAAGGAGTGTTAAGATTCCTCGCTGTGCAGCCACACACGTGTGAACAAGTGAAAAGGATGGGAGAATACACATGGTTTCAGTTGTTCTCAAAGAGAGACAGAAGGTCATCATTGCTATTGCTTGGCAAATCAGGAGGATCCAGGTATGAAAGCAGCTCATCTGGATTTGTGAGTTCTGGAAGCAGCTACAAAATACAAAGATAGAAGAAAAATTACAGATAACAGAAATGCAACTGAGAAAAAACAAAGGGATTAAACACCACACATTCCTGGAATCTGGTTTTCGTAAAAAATATATCCAAATAAAACAGAAGGCAGCGTCACAAGCCTAACATCCTCAGATGATGCAGTATCCACTTGCTTGTCAAAGTCTCTGTGAGTCAGTTTTCACCTGTAAATTACATTATCATCTCAGTCAGGGCTTCTCAATCCACCTCCCCATCATATTGCTGGGCTCGTGATGCTGAAAAACTTCTGGATAAATAGTCCTTATGGACGTTTCCTATAAAACCCTGCATAAACACTTGAAACATGCAGTTTGGGTAATCCATATCTGAGCTTTAAGGTAGATCAGCAAAGGCTGCTCTGGCTCAGTTTGATGGTGACCCAAAGCCTGCAACTCTACAGAAGGAGGCAGCCTCTCCTTTCCTCACCCTCAGTAACTCCTCAGTGCACTGATCTAAGCTCTGGGACAGTGACCTGCATAAAAAAACTCACCCACGGTTAAAGCAACCAACAAATCAAGGAAAGTGGAAAACAACTGAGGGGAAGTATGGAGAGAGGAGTGGCAGGGCAGCTGGGTGAGTCCTTCTCCTTTCTGTGGCAGGAATTTACAGTGGTTGGAAGTACTTACTTGACTACAGCATGACATGCAATTCCAGACATTTTAAAGGGTCACAGGTGTAACACTCCATCCAACAAAAGATGCCCTAATCTGCACAGCACTTCAAAAGTATCAAAATGAATAGCTGTGGGGCTTCAGTTTGTATTTCCATTCATACTGTATTCCAAGTATAAAATTTTGTTTTTCAAACCATGACAACACATTCTTTTTGATCTGACAGGTGACAAGCACATTGTAACTCCTGGGTTGTGCATCAGGCAATATTTTCTGCTCTATAATGCATCTTGTCCTTTCCTAGGCAAATATAAGTGTCATATATAAAAAATTGCAGGGAACAGTTTGTAATAAAGCCCTTTTATGTTCTGTATTGTAGTAAAGACAGAAAAATATGGACTGTTTTAACAAGCTTAATAGTAGGTACAAGAAATTAATTTTAAGTTATTCTATGTTTTCAAATATTATAAAACCAAAAGCTCGACTGCTTCACATTTAACAATTCAATACTGTATTTATATGCTTCTATTACTCTTGTGCAAGAGAAACTTCATCTTCTAACATTATATGGATGAACAAATTTTTCAATAAGCTAAACATGAAATGCAGAAAAAAGTTCATTGCTTTCTAAGCATTTTGAAAAAATGCAATGTCAACTTTGCATAAACAGAATCTCCCAGAAGGAATCTTTTTCTTGAACTACCACCTCCTTTTATTCACGGTAAAAATGCTATTGTCATAGTACTGGAGATATGAGACTTTTAAATGTACTTCACCTCCTATCATATTTTTTTATGAGTACAGCATAAAAAAATCCAAAAAGAAAAAAAAGAAGTAAAAAAAAAAAAAAAAAAAAAAAAAATGGCAGCCTCACCAAGTGTGGAGAAATAAAAAAAAATAGTGAATTTGTCCTACAATTTTACAACTCATTCTTAAAAATTTAAATCGTCTCTCAGGCTCATTCTAGTATACAGGGGATTTTTTTAAAAGCTTTTTTAAGAAAAGCTGAAGTTTTAAACAATATGCTCAGTATGTGTGAAGTTGAAGTCCTCTTAGTTGTGAGGGTGACCTCAGCTTCCCTCAGAGGGGTCAGGCAGCACAGCTGGCCTCCTGCCCCACTGCTGTGAAAACCACAGACCTCAGTCAGGACTTGCTGGGAGCTGAGAGTGCTGTGCTGGGGCAGGGACAGCAGAGAGAGGAGTGCCAGGGCCTCAGAGGGGGTGATGGGGACAGAAGCTACAGGAATGTGCCAGATTTAGGGTATAGTTTGGAGAATTGTACCCTGTGCTCCTGAAGTGCAAACTGAGAGGTCTAACCAGTGATTTCAGTCTTGAGCCTCTGCTGTCTGAAGTACCCATGCAGATCTCCCCTGTTTTTCTGTGTCTGTATCTATACAAGGTGGGTTCTTTAATGCAGGTTAAACCCTAGACTGCATCTCACTGATTCCTGCAGAATGACTGTGACTGTCAGTAAGGAATGGGCCAAGTTGCCCATCATACAGTGCCCTGTTTGCTTTGCTGCATGGGACTTTATTCAGCCAGGTTTCACAACACACCCATTAAAATAATCCATCTGATCAGGATCACAGGTATTTCCAGTAAGTTTATTTCCCACACTGTACAGCACTTGCCTCCCATTAAGAAACCAGCAATCCTTCAGCAGTGATAACCACAGTACTGTGGTAAGTGTACAGATTTTTGTACTTTGTTTCTCACCAAGGAATGGGTGCCTGACCCATAACAAAATACTGTATGTTTCTTAAACATTAGAAGAGAAAAAAAGATGTTTTTATTTCACCTTTTAGTATTGCTCAGACAGGGTCCTTAAGGGTTCAGAACTCCAACTGCCACATGAACTATTGTTCCCAAAGGATGTGCACACAACCATATTGCGTGAAACAGCAGAAGTTGCCTCACTGATCACTGTTCCTGCAGCACCCTGAAGCCTCTGTCTGTCTCCCAGCCCCTTCCCTCCCCTGTGAGGCTACCTGCCAGCCCAGTGCTCCTGTGTGACAGCAAGTGTACAGCAACAGCAAATACAGATATAAATCCAAGGCACAGAAGCGAACATATCTCTAAGAAAATTAACTGTGCAGCAGCAGACTTTGGAACAGACAGAAGATACACATACAGGAATGCATGACTAAAACAAAAACCCAATCCTAGTGCTGAGGATTTATATTTTGGGAGGTAGATGGCTAAGCAGAGAGATATACCTCAGATAAATAACTTCCAACTCCACTGAATTGATGTTATGAGATGGAAGACTACTTTTGGCCTTAAAACTAGACTTCATTTAGTTGTGAGCTGCCTCCCACGGTGGCTAAGGAGGCAGAAAACGTCCTTGTTGGTTACTTCCCTGTGTGGTGTACTGGAGGAGGAACTTGTGCTGGTGAGCCACCCACAAGAGCAGGTATGGAAGGGCACAGACTGTTTGTGGCTGCAGGGAGCAGGGACAGTGTCACAGGGTGGGCCAACACAGATCCCCCTCCGCTGGCCGGGACACGCCGCAGGGCCCAGCGCACAGCTCGCCTGGCACAGCAACGCCACAGCCAGAGCCACACACGGCCGTGTCCCCCCTGCTATCCAGGGTCTAGGAGAGCACAGCCCACCCAGTGCCGAGGTGGGAAAGGAGGGCATGGCTCCCAGCCTGGTGCCTGAGCTGCTGCCTAAAGAAATGTCTGCCTTGGTGCTAGGAAGAGGCTGATGGCTCGCACAGCACGCAGCTGCTCCAGCCGGAACCGTCCATTGTCCCAGCAGGTCAGGAGCGCCCTGTCACTGGGCTGCAGCACCTGTGCCCGTGTACCAAAGCATGGAAGGATGGCATGTGCTGTGCAAGCGGGCCCCGGCCCCGGCCCCCCCGCCCTCCCGCGCAATGCGAAGCACACGCCGTGGCAGGCAGATGAGAGTATGACACAGACTTACATCCAGCGAGGGCTCCGGCATGTCGGGTGCTCCCTGTCCACCAGCCTGACCCTCTAAGGCTGAGGAGGGGTTAAAGGTCAGGTCACTGTGTGGATGGTTGCTAGAAGCGGCCGGGGGTGGCTGCCGGGACTGCTGGGTAGGAGGCCCGCTGTGATGTAATGGCTGCCCTGACTGGCTGCTGGGGTGAGGGACGTGCAAACCTTGCTGCATGGAAGTATGGGACTGATCAGTGCTGCCGGGATGAGGGATCTGCGGAGGAGGAAAAAAGCAGGAAAAGAAAGTGAGGCCACAAGGTACAGTGCTCGCGGTGCCTGACTCTGTAACTGCATGTTATAAAACGAGTAAACTGAAAAACGACACACGCAACAAAAAACCCCAACAAAACCAATCAACAAACAACAACAAAAAAAAGAGAAATAAAAAAGCGCCGTCGGAAAACTCCATATCCCAATGCCGGAGGAAGTGTTTCAGCTTTTTGAAGGTTGTCTGCAAGGGGAAAAAACATTGGACTTGTGCTGTTGGTATGCTTCCTTGTAATGTGGAAAACTGTGTATGAAGATGCAGAACAATGCACCACTAAGAAGAGGGAAGGAGGCTTATGGTGCTGCTCAGCACTAGCAAGGCAGATGCTTTAGCCCTAAAAAAATGTTATGAACGAATGGAGAATTTGTTGAATGATCCCTATGCCAGGAAACTCATTTACATCATTGCTGCTCAGCTCCCCTGTTTGGTAGCTTCCTGACACCACAGCCTATTCCTGTTTTGGCTCACTACAAACATCTTGCAAACACCAGCTCTTCCCCACTTCCTCCCTCCTCTTCTTCTCAGAATACAACACCCCTGTTAAAGGCTGAAGGTGTTCTTCACTGATATTCCTGGGTTCTGAGGGCTGACAGCACCAAGGCAGTTCAGGAAGCACATTCCCCACCATGAGCCGAGCTGCTGTGGGTGGCTGCACACTGCTGACTGCAAAGTACATTGCCTTAGCTTAAACTAAGCCAACGATCACACTCTGCTTTGTATTCATGCTGTGGATGAGCTGTCTAGCAAGAGCTTAGTGGTTTCTTATGTTTTCTGTGGGGAATAAACTACCAATCCACACGCATCTTCCTAACCCTACTACTGAATAGGGGAAAAGTCTTTCTCACATGACAGAGAAGCAATAAAAATGCACAAATCCAATTCTTCCTTCTGCTGCATGTCACATTTAATGCTAGTGGATTCTCTGGGGTTTGACCTTGGTGCCACGAGAAGGAAGTGTCTGAGTGCTTCAAAATCAGATATCTCGTGTTAATTGGGTATATGGAGAAACAAAAAATGTAAACATTTTTTGAGGAATGCTACATACTGGACAAAGTGAAGCTGAAATAAAAGAACAAATACATACAACAATAGCATGAAATTCATCCAGCCAAGCCAACAGAAACCAGCAAAATGCTACATCAGTATTCACCATTTCATATCACATAAACTGCAAAGTTATCTTAACCTCAGCCTTCAGCTTTGGAAAGCAAAAGGTAGGTTATTACAAAACTTAATTAAAATGTTCCCATTAAAAAAAAATAGAGAAACAAGTATTTTAAAAAATACTTTTCACTACTCTTAGGAAAACTGAAACTTGAATACTGATCCATTGGGACACTCACACTCAGCTGCATGGAGGTTCTTTTCAGTACTCTGGTATTACGAAGGTTTGTGGAAATGATTCTACCTGCATGGTATTTGGCTCTCTATCCCACATGAGAGTTTAAAATAACTGATAAAAATCACTGATATACATCTCACCATTGGGATCACAGTTTCACTACTTGAAAAACATTCTCCAACACTGTTGTTACCGTAGGGGTAAGTCTGTACAAAATCTGCCCACAAATTACACTTTAATGTAAAAGAATTTGCAGCCCAAAAACTTTGCAAAAGTCCAAGTATAAGTAGATGTCTGTCTTAATAGTACTGTTTCTTTCCTCATTCATTGAGGACACGTGCAACAGAAAGTGTGGAAATTAGAAAGCTTAATAATAACAACAAAAAGTAAAAAGCAATTTATGACAGTGTTGTTAATGTGGGAAACCAGTTTCCAGAAAAAAACCAAAACTAAAACCAAACAGGATTATATTGAAGAATCTCTTTAACTTATCCCTGAATGCATAAAGCAAGGGTGATGCTGGCATGTTTATATAAATAATTATTTTAACCAGGAGAGGCATTCGTATGCTCTCAGACAGATTTCAAAACAAGTAAGTAGGTTAAAAATTCTACATTGTGTTTATACAGGCAAGGATTTAAATATATATTTAGTTGATAACACAGTCACTTGGGTCCTTAGATAATGGGTGTACAGGGACCAATAGTTTATTGTAAGAATGAGGGCCACCATATTCTTTGAAGAGCCATTGCAGATTTCAAATCCATCCCACTTGGGCCACTGATTCCACCAGCCTCCCAGTGAGAAAGCAAAATGATCAGGATGGGAACATTTTCTATTTGCATTCAGCTAACTAATGATAAGTTTGCTATGGTGCAAACACATTGTAAGGAACACACTTTGGGTATGTTTAGCTTGCACCTGCATCTCCCACCATTTTACTCTGAAAGCACTGACCTGCACTATGAATGCACAGTCTAACAAAGTTGTCTTTGCTTGCACAGCAAGATAATTCCAGAGTTGTTTTTAGAGGCATAAGCTTTGGCACTCCTAAAGAATTTACAGTCTATAAAAGAAAAGCTTATAGCAAACAACCACATCTTCAGCTTAATAGCACAGAACAAGACAACTCCACAGCCCAACAGTGACCTCTAGGAGTGCTGAGATGTACAACTGTGGAGCAACAGGGCCTGCCAGCTGCACAGCAATACTCCTTCTGTCTCTGAAGAAAATTAGTACTGGGAAAGAAAATCACCAGGTTAAGTCAATGGTTTATATCTCTCTCCATGACTAGGGTCACAGTTCTACCAATTCTTCTGCTGTGTTAGCTACCAAAACTATTTAAAGATGCCATCCTGCCTACCCTGCTGATGTTCTTGGCCACTTTTCCCATCCATCCCTTTGCCATGTCTGCAAAGTGAAACCTTGTAGACATGCACTGAATTTCCCCACCCTGCCCCTGAAGCAGTTTCCATTCTCATCAGTACCTGGGTCCAGATCACTTCATGGCTGCAGTAACACTTTTGCTGGTGTGAGAGGCAGGAAAAGTGAAAATAGAAACAAGAGCAATGACTTTTTACTGTAGCACCAGCTCATTTCACCTCTCTGTGCATATGAACCCATGGTGTCATCATCCATTGCTCAGTCACTCCTGACACTGTCTGCAAGAAACACTAAAAAAGAGCTAACTGAATTCTCCTTTGTCTAAAACTTGTTTACAATTTCTGAAAACAAACATGATATGATTGTGGCAGCTGTTCTCTAGCAATCTTGCACTGTTGCAAGGCAGCATCTGCTCCAGAGCTCTCACAACACTCTATGCTGGGGAAGAGGTATTACTTCTGGTCATGTTTCAGGCCCTGATTTTTTTCTTCTTCCATAGGAGTGGAACAGCAGTGTTGAGGGAAGGAAATTCTGATTGATCCATGCCTGGGTAACCTACCCACACTGGGCAAATATCTGCATTTCCTGGAGTGACCTACAGATTATGTCTGCAGAGATCAACTTTCTCTGCCTACCACTGTGTAAGGGCCACCACGTAAATCTTCAAAATAGGAAAGCCAAGAGCTTCCTCAGCAGCATTCAGCTCCAGTAAGAGAGACCTCAGGTCTAAAAGGACCAAATATCCAATCCCCATTCACCTTGTAAATGGCCAAAGTGAATAGTATGTGCAAACTACAACAATCTGCTAACCATAAAAAGGAAAGACAGAAAGGCCAAAGAAGAGCACAAGCAACATCTTAAAACCTTGGTTCCATCATACAATTTGTTTATAGTTGTTTTTGCATGAAGTGTCTCTCCAAAGACATGCAACTACACAAGTCAGGAACATGTTAAAGGCATGCATTTCTCTAAAAGCAGTGATTTTAAAGATGCCTTTCTTGAGTGCCTGCTGCAGACAAACAGTTCTTTTTGAGAGAAAAGAACAAAAGAGAGAGGGTAAGAGAGAAAGAGGAAAGCAGAGATTTTGTAACACTGAAAAGGCTGTGTGGGAGCACTAAAGAGTCCTCAAAATGTGGACTGAAGGCTGCACAGCCACATTGCAAGGTTAATCTAATTCTCCTCTGCTAAAAGACCTGAAAACTGATCCTCATTACAGAAAACCAGCCATTGACATAATGTAGGTATCTGCTTTAGCACTGCTTCCTATTCCCAAATAGCATTGCTTGAGTATCATGATAGATGAGGGACAAGTGTGGTAAAGGTTTGCTTTAATTGCCAGCTATCCTAAGCAAGTATTAGATTTGCTCCAGATTGGCCCACAGAACTGGAAGTCCATTAACATTTGCCTAGATACACTCCCACAGCTCTGGAACATGCACAGCCTTGAGAAACTTTCACCTCTGCTGTATGTAAACAGTCCCATTTTCAGAAAGCTACAAATTCTTCACTTTTATATCCAACCACTTCATATCCTACCACTTCAGAAATTTCACCAGGGCAACCACTACAGCAAAGGCATGTCTGTCAGCTGATGAAGTCAAGAGGTAGGTGTCAGGTAATGGGAAGCAAAGAATAATTCCCTGTGACTTTGATTCAAAAGCAAGCAGCTGTGATTGGTTCAGGCTGGTATTATTTCCTCTCACTACAGTATTCCAATACTGCTTGGTTGATTCTTATGCAGGGAATTCTGACCACTCCAAGGTGTGTATGTGGAATTTGCCAATGCGAAACTATGTTTACAGCGTGTTTGTCCTCATGTATCAGCCTGTAAAGTGATAAAGTCATTCCAGTTTCTGGACTCTTCCTTTGCAGATAGTCTTGGTACTTGGGCTCTCTCCAAACTATATGAAGAACTCTTTCTCCACTCTTCTGTTTCTCACCATCCTCCTTGGAAAACCCACTGCCAGCTAGAGGAGACATTGAGTAGGCTTTTGCTGAGCATCTGCTGCCACGTTTCCTCATTACATTCTGAAATTGTACTTTCTAGGATTCACTAAAGACACAGCACATATGACTTGTCAAGTTAAACATCCTTCCTGTGCAGTAACAGCACACTTTAAACCCCCTGCCCTGCAACTTAAATGAACATAAAAGGATGTACACACACCCCACACACAGAGTTAAAATAGATGACTAACCATGCCTAAGAGCTAAATGCTGCTGGTAGTTTTTCTATCACCTAGTTGCTGCAGTACTGCATTTTCTGGAGATATATAAAGTTCTGTATAGAAAACTCAGTGCTCTGAGCAAGCTGCTTTTCCTATGCACAGTTCTGCCTCACCATCTGAGACCTGAGAAACCTCTATTTTTTAGTCTCTTACATTGATATTTTCAGACCTGTGGCAGTGTCTCTCCTTGAAATCTGCAGGCTTGTCCTATTACCGAAAGTTTAAAAGTGCCTTTCATGCTACTTGAGCAGAATTCCCCCTCAAAATAGTTTGATGCAAATTTTGCCCTCAGAGAAAAAGCCAGGGAAGATATTGTCCCTGCTCTGAAGTCATCCAATATCTTGCTTTAACAAGCTGTCTCCTGGAGATGGATATTCACAGTCCTGCTGGCCTAGGGAATGAAGTACATTTTTTTTTTCATGTGTCAGAGCAAAGCACAATGATTAATACAAGCAGACTGAGCCAGGTTCTTTCTTTCAGATAAACAAGCTTAAATGACAATTCAAAAAGTGTAGAAATGCTTCTCCATAAACTCAAAATGGCCAGAAACTAGAAATGGCATTTCTCAAGACTACTCTATTTCACCAACTTCCCAAGTGAAGAATCCACAAAAAGTAAAAGCAGTTCGCAAGGTAAGTCCATCAGGTGGATGAGAGCTCCTCACCCCCACCAAGGAGAATCTACGTGCCCAGCACCATTACTTACAGATTCCTGCATGGGGTGACTGAGAGGTTTGTCCAGAGCTGCCATGCTGCTCGGCATGTCTGGGGGATGTGACAGCTGTGGCCCGTGCATGAAGTCATTCATAGATGTGCCACCGGGATTCCCATGCGGGAAGTCAAAGTTGCCATGACCTTGGTAACTGTTGCCTGAAAGAGAAACAGATGGGATTTGTTTCCAATGGTGTCTTGTAGGAGCTGTGTGATGTGACTCCCTCCCTGCACAGCACAGGGAGCTGTGACACCAAACCTGACAATGCTGTGCCTCCAGTGCTGAGCCAGTGGGGACACTTGGCTTCCAAACACTGCCTGTTGCAATAATTCATTTATGTGTTGGAACTAATTGAAAACTGCTGACATTTTGAAAAACTACTGCCAAGTCACCACATAAACTTAACCATGCCGAGAAGTAAACAGGATATTAAATTCTATGGGATAGTTGTATCTGGAAACATCTCAGTAACTGAGACTGACTGCCCAAGTCCCAGATTATTTATAGGACACGTGTGTTATTTATGTCTGTGCTTGTACACACTCAGTAAGATTGTAGCATTGCTTCAGCTTCTGATGAAAGTTATTGACAGAAGTGAATCTGGAAGATGCCACAATACCAGTTCACAGCACAGCATCTACCCTAGCCCTTCATAAAAGGCATAGAAGACGTGTTCATATCCAATTGGCACTCACACAAAACTTATAAAATTCACTTGACTGGATTTACACACACATCTTGAAGCAGGCCTGGAGTCCCCTGTTGCTCTGCAGGACAAGTACTGTGTGACCACTGTCCATATGGATCCAGCCCACCTCAGCCCAGGGATCTTCATCCAAATTCTAAAGCAAGCAGGTATCCCAATACAGGGATTTTACTCTTCGTATTTTTTGTCAAAATTCCTCTCTTAACACTTCCAACTCAGATACCAGCTCTAGTGGCTTATTTGCTATGAACACCAAAAAACTGAACTAAAACCATTCACCTATCTCATACAAGCAAGTGAACTGCATGATACTGAGCTCTAAAATAACAGAATAGCTTTGGAGCTTGCACGGAGAGCCTGCAGTTTGTCAGTTGAAGTACAGCAGTTTAAAATATTCAACTCAAGAAGGGAGTTTGACAAACTGAAGTAGTTGCATCATTTGCTCTTTTGCACAGCTTCACAAGCAGAAGTTTAATCTTGAAGGAATAGTAGTCATTAGCCATGTAAGAGTACTTCTCAAAGACGTCAGGACTTTGATCTATCATGTAAATACTGCAGAGCCTTACTAATTCTCATTTTGTTAATCTGCAAACTGGATGAGTCTCACAGAACATAGCTGGTCTTGCCTTGCATCAGGAATAATTAATTAGCAGGCAGCTGGAATGTGGTCTTGTAGTACTAAATATTTGTTATGTTTGCAAATTAAACTTCAGTATGCTTCCCGGCAAACCGAAATAAACAAACATAAACCACAGTAGTGATGCTACTACTGCATTGCTCTAAAGAACTGTTAATCAGAGGACATTATGTAATTGCAATCACTAAGTTTCAGTGCACGTATTGATGGAGAATAAAGATAGGAGGCAGCATGCCCAGGGAGTTACAGCCATGCAGCAGCAAGCCCCTCTCTGCAGCAAGAGCAGTGCCACGTGCTGAGGGAGAGCCCTGCCAGTCACTCAGGATAATCTGCTGCTCTGCACTGACATCCCTATTGCAGGGCAAACAGGACAGCGTGGCTTTCACCTGCCAGTGGTGACTCAGGGCTCCAAGGAGCAGTGACCACCTCTGCTACAGGACCCACAGGGGAAAGCAGCAAAATAACAGCCTAGGCAGCAATGCTCACACAAAGCCTAAACCCCACTCGTGTCGTGGCTATCCTGTCCACTCCTGTGAGCTGGAAATATGGGGAAGAATGGACAACTCTGTTCTGAAGCTCTGACTGCACTTCACTCCTACTAAAAGAGGGAAAAAACGTGATTCAGTGCTCTTGGCTTTGTTATAGTAATCATTCATCTGTTTGAAAACCTTATAAGTTTTATCATCTGTCATCAGTTTTGCAGTCACTGGAGCAAATTAACCGTATTTTGCACGCAATCTATATTTTTCTTCAACGCCTGCAAAAAGCACATGTATCACCTTGTAATCAATTTGGGGATTCTGATAGTGTGAACAGTTGGTCTTTTCCCAGAGCTGAACTGACTCATATCATGTTACTTGCAAAAGAAACAGTCTCTGGTTTCATGTTTTCAGAATTGTCACTATAATTGAGTTATTCACAACATATCAGTAATTTGAAAACCTATCTCCATTGCCTGTATTCAGTTCCCTGTTCTTCAATCTGGTAGCACATGGGCAGAGGAACTCAAAAGTAATTTGCTAATGCAAAGGTGTTTGCAAAGCAGCTAAAAGCTCTTTAAAAGTCGTCCCATTTCTGGTGGCCTATGGAATGTCACTCACCTGGCCACAAGTTAACCCAAGTGGCCCAGGTAGTAGGGTTAATGGGTCAGGTTTTCTACTTATGTAATACTAGATGTTTTCACTTGAGAGTGGAACAGAGGGAAAATGCACAGAAAAAAATGCAGAAATGTGTCCATTGTGGCAGGCCATGAACATACAAGGTAAAATACAATGTTTCTTGATTCAGGGAGGGCTGCATGACTGTGAATATGACAAGCACCAAATAATTCAGATATTAAGTAAAATAACTAAACACTACTATATATTACAAAAATATACTCTCCACTGAACAGATGAACCTTAACTGAAAAGACTTGGGGAGAATTTCAGAATTGCAGCCATATGAATTGCTTTCCTCGTGCATCACTCTGAGGAGATGCACTGACACACCTGAATCACAATGCTGACTGAACCACTGAGTGCCAGAGTGAGCAGCTGGGTGCACAAAGCCACAGAACTAACCTTGGTTACCATATTCAGTGGAGTTGTTGCCTCCTGGAGGAGGGGGTAGGGATGGGTACGGTGACGGGCCAGGACCCAAAGCTGCAATCATCTCCATTACGTTTGGCATGATCATCTGGCTTGGACTCATGGTCTTAAATCTTTTTGAGGGAATGCCATCTGGGTCATCTTTGATGTGAATATCTGACTTTATAGGGACCGGCCTCCAACTGCAAGTTGGATCAATGGTAACTTCTTCAAACTCGGAGCTGTAAAATAAGATGAAAATTTAGCTTCACCGTTGAGTTTTTTTAAATCAATTCTGCTGAAGTTTCCATAAGAATCTGCATGGTAACCAATGTTATAAAATGCTCTGGTGTAATACAACAGTACAAACTTTTACTCCTCAAGACTGTGCTGAAAGCAAATTTAAAAAAAGGCAACCATGAGAACACATTTCTGTGTTTATCCACACAATGAAATCCAAACATATCGACGTGGTTTGCCACCTCTGAATCAGAGGGACTGCTTGTAGATACAAGAAAGCATTTAATCCTCCATTCTGCTTCTTCCCTTGGCTTCAGTGGTGAGGCTGCCATTAAGAGAGAACCCAAACAATATCTACAAAGAAGATGGAAACGGATTCACTCCATCACCTGCTCCACCAAGGCCCCACACAATAGAATATTCAAGTTCAATCACCAAGATCTATTTTGGTGTGACTATCTCAGTGCTCATTACCATATCTCCTAGTTGCTTAGTCTTGGATATCAGGAGAGAGATCACTTACTTTTGTATAGCGTTCAGAATACCCCACATATACTGGTCAACCTCCAAGCCCTCCAAGAGAGCAGTTTTACTAAAAAGTAAAAAAAAAAAAAACAAACTTCATGTTAGAATATTGCTAGGAAAGAATGATTTGTGGCAAACAGTTTTAGTTCTACATCTACATTACCAGGATATTTACATCAAACACATGAAATAACGATACATCTACTTGCGTGCGTGTCCGCAAGCTGTTCACATTCCTTAAGTAATTTTTTGTTAGTGAAATACTTTGCAAATTTAAAGTATTTTCAAACAGCAGATCTCTCCTGTGAACATCAGTTAGCACTATTCTTTTTTAATTAGATCTCTTTTTTTGAGCTCCACAGTACTATGGCTTCAAAGCAACTACGTATTACAGCTACTCTACTTGAGATGGGCACAGACGGGGACAGAACAAAACAACCATTGAAATGATCGAGCTATGTGGGCACTCAGATCTGAATGCAGGTGCTCATGCTCAGAGACACAGGACAAAAATTCAGCCTAAATGCATGAATGCATGAATTAAGAAAGCAAGATATCCAACTCCTGTGATATTTTTAGCCAAATGTAGAATACAGAAAAGATTTGGGCAGTTTGGAGAAAGCACTTGTGTGTTAGGACACGGATCAGCCACGGACAGTAAGGGAAACAAGCTCATCTCCAGCCTGCCATGTCTGCAGAAGGGACAGTCCCCAGAGTGGACAATCCCCAAGGTTGTTTGTACCTGACACTGGCTGGCAGAGCAAGGACACAACTGCAGACCTGTGCAGAACCAGGGCCAGCTGTTACAGCCACAGCTACTGGGGCTGAAGAGCCCTGGCTCCTCAGCTGAGGCTGGAACATGCTCCCAACCCTGTGCCCTGAGCACAGGAGGTTACAGACACTGAACTGGCCTCCTGTTTCTGTTTTTTCTGCCCAGTTAAACACAAGGATGGACAGTCTGTAACCACTTTCAAATTTTTCTTCCATTTTTTTCTGCAGTACACTAACACTTTGGTCAAAATACGAGCTTGAAATTATGTCAAGGTATCCATCTCTCTTCTCCTCTAAGCAACAACTCCAGCTTTTGCTCCTTGGAAATTTTTTACATTTTAAAAAATTAGCCTTATTCTGGATTGTAGATATCTACCTAATCAATGTAAATATTTGAGCCTCTTTTGAACCCTACATAACCCACTGATGATCTGTAATGAAATTTTTTGAGAAAATATCTCGTTATATGTTTTTAAATTTCTAATAATCCAGGGTGGTAAAATACTGCAGGAATTCTCATTGGACTTTATGCTCTTCAAGTAAATGTGATATATAACCTTATTTCCTGGAACTTTTTTCTTCTCCACTTCACAATCTTATATATGATTTGAATTTGGTCAAATTGTGTACAACTGCATTTTATGTAGTATGGTTGCACTTACTTGCATACTGGACACCGCCAAGTTCCTCTTTCACAGTTCAGTTGCAAGTAAGATTCCAGATCAAAGCACTAGGTATCAGAAAGAAACAAGAAAGGAAAAAAAAAACAAACAGACAAAGCAAAAGGAAAATTTTGTATTAAATGAAGCAGTTAAACCAAAACAAAACTGACATGAAAAAAGCCTCCTAGCACTGAAAACTAAATTAAACAGCTTACTTTTCCCCTCTACATTGAACATATAGGCAGTTAACTATTGAGGCTTACAGAAGTAAATGCCAGGTATTTATTAGGTGCTCTGACAGGATAACCAAGCTGGAGGTACTGTAACAACACGTGGCTGAGGGAGCCCTGGCAGGCACTGGCACCACTCACCTGTACGTGCTTGCAGTCGTGACCCCTGGCCGGGAGCTGGATCCGCCGGAATGTGATGGGACACTTCAGAGACACTTTGATAGCAGTCTGCTCTACCCCATCCTCCCCGTTTAGTGTTGCATTGCCAGAGGAAGCTGCTACGCTGCTGAAGTTCCTCTTGACTGTTCAGGAAGAAGGTGGGTATAGGTGTGAGAAAACACAAGTGTATTGTAAGTTCTAACACAGAAATCTGAAATGTCTTCAACATTTAAGAACATTTAAGAAATTTGGATTGCATTTAAGGGATGATTGACTGAACAGTATATGCACAAAGGTGTCTTCTGTGTAATTCAGAACATTCTCCTGAACAGAAAAACCACCACACATGCATACCAGCTATAGTCCTGATCAAATTAAGTGTCATACAAACATTGAAAGCAGCCCTAGATAAATAGAGAATTAATCTTTATTGGTGAGTCAAAAAACAAATATGGGGGAAAAGCCAGAGACATTCTCCTGGAATAGGACAGTCCTATTTAGGAACTAAGCCTGTGTCCTTGAAACTTTTGTAACTCCACCCAAATAGCCATTAACACTTCAGGATACCAGGGATTCATCTACCCACATCATGTTCTGCAAATTCTTTAAGTACAGCTTAAGGTTCTCAATAAACAAGTAAACCTGGTGTAGAGATGGCTTATCACAATTGATACAAAGTCATCACCCACACAAAATGCAAACTCACTCTTAGTGATACAATGTTCTGCTGGGAGGAGGCGTTTCTTTAGTAGACCTTGAAGTACGGAGCGAACCGACGGCCGGTGCACCAACTGCAACACGAACAAGTGTGACTGCAAGGAAACACATCTGGTTAGGGAGAGAACCAAACACATGTGTTAAATGCACTCCCAAACTGAGCTGCACTCTCCCCTTGGACACTTGGTTTCTGTGAGAGCCTGAGGCTTAAACGTAAAAGCTGGTTCTGCTCTGCTGAGCACACACACTCCCTTATGGATATTCTGCACACTGTGCAGTTGCTCCATGCTTAATGCACGCAAAGGCTTTAAAAAAGCAAGGATTTTCTGCATTTTCTCCCTCCTTAATATTCAGTATACATACAGCTGCCACATTAATCTCTGACATCATGGTTTATTTTTGAAACTCTGGACTGTCTGACACAGTCTAGCCTACCTGCCTGCCCTCAGACTACTTGCAAGCTGCGAAACCAATTTGCAACTGATGTGCTTGGAATCAGCTGAATCTTCTTATCCAACACAGAGCTCGTTGTGGATTCACAGGATGCTGCCCCCTGCTCTTAGCCACCAGATAAATGACATTATGCAGGGAAACATCAGTGTGAAGTAAAGCAAAATGGGTGGATGGCATCTTGTCGAAGTGCCTCACACTGTGACCTTGTGAGAGCTAGCAGCTTGCTTTATTGTCAGTGACAAGAGAACAGTCAGAAGCTCAGACTGGATTTGCAGAATGGTCTGCATTAAAAATACAGTACCCACCCCCGAGAGTAACTAACCCATGGAAACAGAGAAAGGGGAAAGCTGAATGGTTTGGATTGCATCTTTGAATATGACTTTTTTATCTGAAAAGGTATTTGAAAGATCATCACCAGCACCAACGATTACAATGTTGATGTTTTCACGACAAACCAAAGACTGTTTAATACACTGTGTAAATGAAATTAGTACCATCAACATCAACCATTGCAGTAATCTACTTCTACATCAACAGACTTCAGCCACCTTGTTACACAGGCACACAGGAGAAGGTAGGAGATAAAACTCCCTTCCTCCCCTAGAACCTTGTCAGAGACATTGGAAAGACGCCATTACATTCTGCAACAATCAAGCAGCAAAAAATTTCCATATTAGCACTCTGACTGTGTCAACATCATTAAGTAAAAACCTTACCAGAAAAAGGCATGGAAAAAAATGAAAGTAAAGCTCTTTCAGCTAAGGCAACACTTGCAAACTGCTCTGAACAGCAGACTCAGCATCAGCAGCTGCAGCCCTGAGCTCGGGGTACTTACACAACAACAGGCTGTGACTGTGATCTGGATGGTGTTTCTCCCTGGCTGGCAGACGTGCTTTAGGTGCAGAGGTTTATGAGATGTCTTGTTGTCACCACGTTCGATGGTAAGTGGGGTTGCATTAACGCTGACCTGGACTGAAGCTGGCCAGTTTGTGTTCATTTGTCTGTCTTCATGGTGATAGCACTTAAACTGCAATTCCAAGTCAGACCTGCACAACAACCAATAAATCTTCCTTTAACTTTGCTTTCACGCTGCAGAGGCAGGTGGTTTTTATGTTAGGAACATTTTTCTTGATCAATCAGATTATTTTTCTTGAATTATTGCCATTAAGGATATAACACACTTCCTTCATAAAAGCCCTGAACAGAAACAAGTCATGATGAATTAATGATGCAAGCATGCCCCAGAGTTGTTCATATTTTACACTTATAAAGGACTTTCCAAGGAAACATCTCAAACCCCTTTGCAAACCCAGACTGTGGAGTCATCCTGCAGAAAGAAGAATGTCAATATCAGGTAGGTCCTTCCTGTGTTAGGAGTTAAAAATGAGAAAACAATATGCTGCAGTGGGTTGTGCTGGAAGTCTGGATTCTTCACTACCTCAGAGCACTTAAAGAAGCATTTGAATAAATGCCTGTCAGACAAAATACAAGTACAGCTAATCCTGCCTTAGAACAAGTAAATCAACTAAGATAAAATGACTCCATATCTCACCCCCCACCAAAATCAGCTTCTGTGATTCTAAATGAACACAGCTGTGGACTAAATCTATCCAATTTAGACCTTATTTCAGGGCATGAATTCCTCCCATCTCCCCTGTAATAACTTCCACTCACTATTCAGCTCCTCAGAAATTAGTTCTGTAACACCTTCAAAAAATGAAAAGGCTGAGATTTAAGTTAATCAAAAATTAAGTGAGTAGAGACTATGACTTTAGTTTCATAAATGTATTTTAACCTTATGTTAGGAATGAGCAGTTTCAAGAAGAAATTTACAAGAACACAGAAAACTGAACTGAAATGTCAGAATTCTGCTGTTCATGACAGCAAAAGATAGCTCAAAGCTTATTATTCAAACTTGAAAATCTACATTCCTGAAAAATCTATGTTTCCTGAAAGAAGATATCTTTGTAAGATCCAAGAGGAGCAGCTCATTCTGGAGATTAACACCCTAACTGACATTTTCCTTACAAAGACTTCAATCTGACTCAACATCATCTTTTCTAGATTTCAAAACATCAAGATTAAGCAGTGGACACAAACATGTGGGTTTTTTAGAAAGAAAATTATAGAATACAAATTACCTGACCTCTCAACATAATCCATCTACATGAAGTCTTTTCAGGGTTTTTTTCAATATTTTCTTAACCATTTTCTGAAAGCTCATTCTGCAAGTTCCACCCAGTTTCTCACCTCAAGAGAGTGATCCAAATCTGGAGGGAAACAAGGCTTGATACCCCTGATATAAAACCCAAGCAGAGGAGGTGAGCAGGCCTGCTGAGTGTCACAGGGGTGACAGACCTCAGGAGAGCCCCGTGCTCTCAGCACACAGCGTCTCCATCGTGCCACGTTACTAATAACACAGCACTGTGGAGACTGAACCAGCTTCAAGGAGACATTTTCCCTGCCTTCAACCTTTCTGTTTCTCGTAACCATGAAAAGTTCCCGTGGGGAGAAAAATACTTGCATCGCTATTCATTATGTGTGTACACGTGAGAGGTTCTGCCCAATATTTTAACTGGCAGGAAAATATTGAGAATTGGCTCGGTTCCACCATTCTCTGTAAAAACCAAAATCCATCCACACATGTGACTAATTCATTTTTCTGGCATCCATCCAGCCCTGAGTTAAATGTGAAATTACTTCATTACAGGACTATCCGTTCTCCCCGCTATTAATGGGCTTTTCAAAACAGCAGACCTGAGCACAGTTTACCTATGAGTCTTCATTAAAATAAGTTTAAATAAAGGCTGTGTGTTTGGTAAGCCAAGGAGGAAAGAAAGAACAGATATTAAGAAACAGCCTCATGCCTCAGTGCAGCACTATAAATCTAGTGAATGAGCCAGCACAATCCCCAGCAGTGATTACTTATTAATAAGAACTGGCAAATAACTGCCAAAACTCCCTCTGCTGCGAGTACTCCACGATAATGAAATGCAAGTAAGCAATAACTGACCTCAAAGTTAGGTGTTAATTATTGGATGTGGTCTGCCTGCAATCTCCCTCCCTCCCAAGCCCCAGGCTCCCTCAGGGCACAGGGGCACTGTGGTAGCAAGGACTCCTGCATCCTGCACCAAGCCTCAGCCTTAGAGCCAGAGTCCATCCCGGGCCAGGGAAGTGAGAGCATCTCTCTGCCCGCCTCACACTCTCCACACCAGGAAAACACAAGTCTCCAGTGGATTCCAGTGAATGGGAAGAAGATCCTCACAGGAAAAACAAAACCTAAAGCTACACCTGTAAGCAACCTCCATGCAAGATGCCAAGCAACTAACCAGCCTCCACAGCACACAGAGAAAGGCTCAGACAATGCAACGTTTATCCTGGCTCAGTCATACTTTCTGAGAAAAACCAAACAAGGAGACAAAATTATTCTGTAGTATTTGAAAATATCTAAATTAAAAATAAAAAAAATAAGGCACTATTGTAATTTGATCTAAGGCCCTTCCATGAACATAAAGCAAACAAAACATACCCTGGAATCACTTATGCTGATCTGCATTAAATACAGGAAAGTACCACCAAGGAAAAATATTCCTCTGTGCTGGAAATAAGAATTAATTGTAAGTGAAAACCAGAAACCTTTGTATGAGGAAAGCTATGCTCTCACATTTCTGAGCTGTGCTTACTTGTGGAGTCAGAGAACAGGGAATTTAGGAAGTTAGCTTCTGAAGTTTGAAGGATTTAAGCATTTGGCTTTCCAAATTATTTTACCAAGCCCCTAAACCAGGTCCTTACTCTTAAGTGGGTTATTCTTCATTATCAGATAACTCTGCACTGTTTAATTTAAGCATAAACTCTAAGAGCCCTGCAGAACTAGTCTTGCATCTAATGTTTCAGAGGTCACAAAGCACTTGGGACTTCAGAATTCCAGATGGAGGTCTGCAGTGATGTGGGGTCAGGGAAACCCCACCCCTGTTCCACCCAGAGCAGAAAGGATGCAATGGTTGCAGTGGTTTTTCAGACACTGCATGCTATGAGCTGTCAGCAAGGACATGCAATACATACTGTGGAACATTTTAGAACGTGCTGTCTCTGGAGAAGGACAGGTTAAGAGAACCTGCGAGTCGAACGGACACTCCTCCTATCCAGGCTACAAATCTCAAAGTGAAATTCCAGGCAGATCCAAGTGCAGCGCCTCTGGCCTGCCACTCCCCCCTCCCAGGATGCACGAGGCACTGGCAGCAGGGCTGAGCTTACCTCCACATCAGGGTCTGGTGCACGGTGGGCCGCAGGTGAAAGACGTGGTTGCTGACGGCCAGGTTGTGCTCCAGGCGGAAGGGCTCCAGGACAACCCCGTCCCGCACCGGGAACGTCAGCCGCAGCTCGTCGTTGTGGTTGGCTGGGATCGAAGAGGGAGAGAAAGTGTGAACTTTCCCTTTAGCATCTGCAGTGCAATAACAATGTGGATATTTATACAGAATAGTAACAAGCTGCACACTGAGCTGCTGCTGGGTCTAACTTAGCAGGCTCACACACATAAAAAAAATACAATCAGAAGTAACTCTGTCGTCTGACTGATACAAGTGACAAGGCTCAAACTGAGAGCAAGGGCACAGCTGTCTTCTATTGTCACACACTTCACATTAGGGCCACAGCACTCCAGCCACCAACAGAAACCAGGCATGGCAAGAATTCGTGGTTTTTATTACAAAATAGGTTCTGTGTCCAAGTTTATTCTGTTGGCAGAAGACTGAAAACAAATCCCTTAATAATATCAAACTGTGATGATGTTTGTTTTCCCTGCTTTGAACAGGGATCAACATTACCCAATTAGTTCCACAGTTTCATCAGCTGAAATTATGTGATGACCAAAGACACTGGTATTCAATTACTATCTGAGCCCATAAGATGAGATTTTGAGGTAACTTACAGCTGATCTATGAAGTCCAAATGGCTTTAAATCCTGTGTTCTTGCCCAAATAATACTGCAGCCCATCATCTTCTACTTGATTT
Source organism: Illadopsis cleaveri (assembly GCA_013399915.1). Classification (NCBI taxonomy): domain Eukaryota; kingdom Metazoa; phylum Chordata; class Aves; order Passeriformes; family Timaliidae; genus Illadopsis; species Illadopsis cleaveri. Next base: position 193,420 of record VXBB01015240.1, read on the forward strand.
TTCAGCTATCCTGAACTCCAAACAGAGCTGCAAAGTGCTAATGCAGCAGCAGTTATTTTACAGAAAACATAAGGTTCTCCCAGCTCCCTAGTAAACCATAGCTCCTGTTGTTCATCAGTCACTTCAAAACCTCAAACATCTCACGCTAGAACCCAGTCAGAGAAATCTTGTTATTCCTGTCCTGTTCCCAGCCAAGTGTAGCTGTGACGTTGAGTGGCTTTGAAAGGAACATATATCAATTTCTGGCACAGTACTGAATATTCCTAAGAAGCTTGTATGGATCACAATAGAGACACTGCTATAAATATTCACATTTTATCCTACTCTGCAGTGCTGTTCAATGAATGGCTTTGCCCTTGAACAAAACAGACCAAATGGAAGCTCATACAATAAACAAGCCTACAAAGCACACACACAGCACAACCCAAAATAAAATGTTTTCTCCTCAGGAAGCGTAACAAAGGAATAATTCTTGAGTAAAATCCTTACAAGTTTAACCTGGAAGAACTTTTCTGATATTCTATTTTAGAAGAGCATAGCAGTCTTTCTCTATTCTGTGCACTGGCTCAAGTGAGCCTACACTGTGCATGCCACCTATTACAACTTAACAACTCCAGCCTCTCCCAGAGCAGCCATCAGAGCTGCTTTCCAGACTCTGAAATGTATGTGGCAGAGAACAGAGGAACAATAAATGACCGTGGGGGCATTCTGTTTGCTACTCACTTGGAGGTGGTGGTAAAGCATTGATATTTGGTTTAATGTCAGGTGGGAATGGTGGTTTGACATCCTGGTTAGGTGACAGGTATGGAGGAATATTGCTCCCTGGTGTCATGGGTGGCGTGGGGTTTCCTGGAACAGGTGAATGAGGGTAATTTGCCACAGGTACAGGCCTTGATGGCTAGAAAATAAATAACATCACATTGTTACTGCAGTCTTGAAACAAGAACAATAAGCCTTGTGAACAGCACTGTTATCAAATACCAAAGACAACAGACAAGGGAGGGAGGCCCCCCTGTTTCTGGAGAAGTAACCACAGCGTGTCCCATGAGGCCCTCAGGGAAGAGGCACACCAGCAGAGCAAAGCAGGAACTGAAACCAGCAGATCAGCCAGCTTAACTCAGCCAATGACCAGATACAGGCAAGGCTGCTAAAAGGTTTACTGTGTTCCTCTGAATGCTCTCTTTCCAAAACACACCATCCATTTGCTTCAGTTTTCCCACTGCACCACAGCCCACCCAGTCCTTTGTATCTCTCTGCCTTCCTCCCAAAATAGCCCCAGTGCACAGAAGTCTACACAAAAAACAAAATCCAAAGACAGACAGTTAGCCAGTCTATGTCCTTTTTACTTCTATCTATCCTTTCTTCCACCCTTGTACAACCCTGCACTCAGAATTAAACCTCTGGGGGGTCAGGGGATGTTTTTTATTCTGTGCACCTACAATTTGATTCTGTTCCTAGTTTGCTGCTAGCAAAGATGAACTGATAAAAAAAGGACAGCTAAGTATGAATAGTAGCAATACATTAAAACATCTTTGGTTTGGTTTCTTATAATTAAGGGGATGGTTGCAGTCAACAGAATAAAGCAATAACCCTGATGTGAAGGAAACTGACATTAAATAAAACTGCATGGCTCATGTACCATAAGCAGAAACACAGGAGAGTGTCAGAAGATGAAAATCTTTACAGACAGCCCAAGCACTGTGACTTCAAAACTGATTCTGTATCTAAATGCTGCTCTGCTCACCCAAGATACCTGAGAGTACCTAAGAAGAGGGGTGCCTTCTCAAATATTAAACATTCAAGTTTGCAGCCATCTTTGGTTTTTATCTTTGATACACACAGTTACTATCTGCACAATCACCACAATTCAAAGGTTCAGGTTTTGTCTGTGGAATTTTCCCCCTAACCAGGATAATCTGCCTTTTTAACAAGATCTCTTTTTTTTCCCTGTTTCCAAAACAGTCAATATTTGAATACAATATAGGGGATATAATGTAAAGAAACAAATTCCCTGTCAGAAGTATCTGGTAAACAAAAAACTGTGTAAGTTCTAAAATAAATGTACATAAAATGTATTTAAAAATCTGTCACTTAAAAACTTGACAGAGATCTTCTGCAGTTACTTCAGCGTAAGTGACTGCACTGGAATTATTATGTAGAGGACCTGTCTGTTCCTCGTGTTCTTCCTGACAGTGAACTGCAAAGGCTGCCATGATCCAACAGGCATTCCTTTGGGTACCAAAATGGACAGCACAGTTGCACACAGAACAGATGCTTTACAGAAAAGGGTTTCGCTTTCCCTTTTTGCAGTGCATTCTTGCAGGGGAATCACACCGAACAATTCCAATTCAACAACATATTCTTTCAGCCTACATTCAAATTCAGAATGTAGTCCAGGTACTTCAACGGCTAATGCTTTAAGCAGGTCAGAAGATCAATGGTCCTCCCCATTTTTATACTCACTGGAGTACCTGTATGCAATAGATCACTTTTGTGTGCATTTCAAAGGCGGTAAACCTCAGCAGGCCCTGAGGGCAACCTCAGTTTGGAGAATACAAAGTGCTTAAGATGTATCCAGAAACAGGTTTTTAGGCAACATTTTAACAACTCTAGGTCTTGCCCAAAACAAGCAGCACAGAGGGAAAAGACTGAGACAAAAAGGAGGTTGGAAAAAGTCACAGAAACTTCAGCTCAAAGATAAAACCTACAGCTGGAACACCTTTTAAGTTTGGCCTGGGTTAATCCAACAGTGACCACTGTAGGTCCAAAACTGGAATGCTGCAACGTGGAACTTGTTTATTACAAATTTCCATAGGCAGTGCATTCTTGCAGGGGACCATGAATAGGTGATAATATACTGTACACCTGAATCCCATTAGGTACTTCTTTTTACAAGCTATTTTTAAAGCCAACCCAACATTCTCTTGTAAAAGCCTCTAATGAGCTGCAGTGACATTCAATTTTCTTTATGAACTGCTCTAAAGTTGCAATGCAACTTGGCTGATCGACTTGATTCTGTGATACCCAAAACATTAGTAAAAATGCAGTATTTTTTTCTCTCTTTTCTTTAACTACATAAAAACAGTATCTACGAAAGCATTAACGTGACTTCATTAAGAAATGGCCACCAGAAAGGAACAAGATAATCTCACAATTCCTACCTTGTAATACTGCCCCATGTTGACTGTGGGAGGAGGGTACTGCCCTGTGTTTTGCTGGCTTGGCATCCTCTGTCCAGGGTAGTTGGGAGACGTTAGGGGTCTTGGAGGGTTGGGAGTGGGGTACTGACCAGGCTGGTTTGGAAACTGGCTATTTGGTCCATACTGCTGGTTTCCATAATTTGGCTGTATCAGGACAGGGATACAAGAAGACAAAACCGTGTTTTATGCAAGCAGCTTTCTTGTATGGATTGTTAGTACACATTCAGTAGCACAACCAAAACAAACAAAAGCCCTTCAGGTGAATACTTCTTAAAAGCATAAAAATCTTGCAAAGCAAGGTGGGGTAAGACACCCACACTCAGCCTGGTAACACTGTCAAAGGGCACTGTGCTTGAAGAAACCACAACTACAACCAGATGCAACCTTCACAAAATTTCTGTGGTTTTTGCAAGTGCTACCACGCCCATGCCTGGGGCTCCTTTTTCAGATGTAGAATGGAAGCACAAAAAGAAAAAGTTAAATAAATAAAAATAAATAAATAAATAAAAACATAAAAAACCCTGGAAGGGGCAAGAGCATAGAAGCTGTGCTGTCCACGCCTGTCTCTTCAACTCAACTGCTCTGCTGGCCTCTTACTAGAGTGTTCAGCACTACTTTACCAACTAAAGTGAAGTTCTTACTAGTCATAAACATTTTGCTGGTGCTAACAAACAGCTGAGACTGTGCTGTGGTTGTGAAATTGAAGTAAGGAAAATTGGAACTCTAAAGGTAGTGGAATGTCAATTTGAAAAATCAACTTACTGATAAGACATTTCTGTAAGTGAACCCTTCAATAAACAATAGGCAAATATCATCTGCAAAATTCCAGCCCAACAAACATGCAACGTTTATGGCACTGTTCAGAACTGACTTGTTGGAAACATGAACATATTCACTTACAATGAAAAATCTGAAGCAGCAAGAAGAGATTTAAAGTCATCCTTAAAATATGAAAAATCATGTGAACAAGCCACATTTTGTGTTTTCTTAACTTACTTGTAAATAAGTGGCAGTATTTACAGAGTGAAAAGCCTCCTAAGAGAAGCAACTCCTGCAAAAGCACATCCCTTTTTTATTTCTGATTAGTTATTTAGAAAAAAAATAGTTTGCTGAGCAGGAAACAAAAATGTAGCTCGGGCAGAAATGTTTTCTGTATTTTCTGCATTCCACGGTCCTCTTTCCTGTGCATTTTCTATAAACACTTAGTACCATTATTATTGTCAGAGCAGTATCATAATATTCAGAGCCCTACATCTGTTGTTGAAGGCTCATATGAATACAGAATTTCACCAGGAAATGATCTCTGAAGCTACCAAGCTAGAGTTGTAAAAACATTTAGGCGTACCTAGGTGCTGGGAGTGGCTGGAATGCTAAAATGCCTCTACTGCCCAATTCATCCTAGGCTGAAGAGTGAAACACATTGGTGCTTTTTAATTCCAAAAGCTCATTTGTCTACATCTTTGGTTGTCTAAATTTCCCCTAAAAATTTGATCCTAAGTATTTTGCCCTGTCATAATACAAGTCAATGGCAATGCACTTTTGCCTATAAAGCCACTCAGATCTTCTACAGCAGCATGGGACCTTATCACACTCCACATAAGCTGGTATTAGATAATGCTGACACAGAGGGATTTGAGTTCAACATTATTTATATTCATCTCAGTGACTATGCAAATCAACACTCAGAAAGTTTGGAAAGCAATTGTTCTCTAAAAAATTACTGCTATTACTACTGGTGTCACAGTACAATGTCTGTCCTGTATGTTGTTACAAAAATAAAATTGTCCAAGAAAACACAACTCAGATATCCATTGGGCTAAAATGAACTATTTCACCCTCAGTGTCTCTTCTGAGACACTTAAGACTCCACTCCTGTGATGGAAGCCTGCTTAAGATCTATGAAGTCACCATGAGAATCTTAGAATGATATTTGGTTTGAGGCCTTTCTTGGACTTAATGACCATCATATGGACTAACATAGCAAGGGTCAAACTGAATACTTTAGAAGCTAAAAAGGAAGAGCTGCTCCTGCTCATATTTTAATGGCTGCACTCCTACCAAGGCTGGAACAAAGCTGTACCTATCTCAAAGGGATGTGCACCACACATTACCCAGCATGTCACAACTTGCAGTCAAAGGAACAGCGTACACAAAAGATCATTTATTTTATTACCTCTCCTGGGTATGGTCTCTTTATGCCCTGTATGGGCAAAGACTGGGGCCGTGGGCCTGGGTAGGCCTGCTGAGGCATCCTCTGCCCGTGGGTGCTGAAGGGGCTCATCCCAGGGGGCCGTGGCTGGTTCATGCCCATGGGGGGCCCGCTCATGCTGGAAGGTGTCATTCCTGCCCCCATGCTTGCTGGGTTCATGTTGCCTGGCATAGAAGCGGGACCACGAGGACCAGGCTGGTTCATAAACTGGTTGTTGTAAGCCTGAGTTGGACCCATCTGGAAAGAGGAACAAACCTTCAACGGAAGAAGAAGAAAAAAAAAAAAAGAATAAAATGCGACATGCATTTATAAAATGGGAAGAGGGAGCTGAACATGGTTTTGGGGAAGGGGAGAAGGGAAGGATTTATGTCGCATTTTCCTCCAAGGTCCTCTAACATTTGATGGGTGGTGAAGTTATTTATAATAAAAACCCAACTGGAATTGTACAAGGTGTAACAGTGGAAGACAGATGTAAATCTAAGGTGAGAAATGAAATTGTTTCAATTGGCTGGTCTAGTACTGTAAGGTAACAGGTCAGGATGTTTGCTGTGCAAATACAGCACAACACTACAGTTTCTAAGAGCCTGTGCTTTCATCACCTGGCATATGGACTCCTATACTTCAGAATTCAGAGAAGTAAAAAAGGTAAGGAAGAAAAACCTGAATTGATACAGCCCTTGCTTATTTTAAGAAAAAAAATTCCATAAAGTCATGACATGCTAGAAGATATGGATAGCTGGAAATGCATGTCTCATATAGCTGCCCATATAGACAACATTATTAAAAAACAAATCACTCTTCTCTTGTTGTTTGCCTGTTTGAAGGGAAATAACCCGAACAGCCAACTGCAGTTAGCAAAATAAACAGTTGTCCAAGAGCTACAAAACTTATTGCAAGATTCTAGAACATTTCACTAGGTACTCAAATTTAGAGGGCTGGCAAAGGCAGCAATAATGTATCACATCAGATGCAGCTGTACCTTTGAGGAACCTTCATTTTTTTTTTAAAGAGGCAACCCCTAAACTACAAAATACACTTAGGCAAGTTTTATTGGGAAAAACACAGGGACTGACTCATACCTACATACCCACATGCCAGCAGTTTCTTGTAAGCATTTCTAACCATGCTCATGCACAATCCCCCCCATCCCACTAAAAACCAAAAAAAAACCCCAAAAAACCAAGAGTAGGCACCCTAATAAACATAACAGTGAGAAGGACAGCCAATTCCCTGTAATGGTCCAGATCAGGCAGGTATGAGGACAGAAGGGTTACTCTCTTACCGGTCCATACTGGTTCATGTCCTTATTCTGTGTTTCCTGAAGGGCTGCCACAGTGGCTGTAGCTGTAGCTGTTGCTGTAGCAGCTGCAGCTGCAACTGCAGCAGCAGCAGCAGCTGCAGCTGGCTGGGTGAAATCAGCTGGTGGCCTCGTGTGGGGGGGAATCCCCATTCCTGCGGGGGTATTTGGGCCTCCAGGGTAACTAACGGGGAAGAAGAGAAAGGAGGAGAGAATTAAGATGTGCCTGGTGGATTTTGTTTTGAATGTTGGTGTGATCCTCACCTGGAACTGCTCCAAAAGCAGGTATCAATGACTAATGAAAGCCAGCAGGCCAGGTAATCAGGGGTATACAGGAGATACAGGCTGCATCTACAGGTTACACCTGCTGCCCAGGTGCCACAGTCACAGAGCTGCCGCTGGGATTGCAAGGTGTTCCCAGCAGTCACTTTGGGGGCAATGAACTTCTCTGCAGCTCTGTAGCTTCCTGCAATGTAGAACTGAACTCCTGAGAGTAAAAGCTCTGTTTCTCAGTAGTGTAGGGGCAAATACACAGGAGCAGGAACAGCCAACTTCCTCCAAGACAGCACAATAATCTGCCTCAGTGGTGAATTATGGCAAGTGTACAAGATACCATAAATGCCTGAAAAACCTGAACCTCAGCAGAAAGGCCAGGAGAGACCCAATGCAATTGACTCCACTGGATCCCACCCAGTGTGTTCTGCAGTTCCTACCCATCTCTTCTACCAATCCCAAGACAAACCAAGCTAAGCCAAACCACGCCTTTCCCACTTCAAGTTCCCAAATATCTTTATAAATATGGGCCAATATACTGTGCCCACTTTAGAGATGTTAATACAAAGCTGAAGAAACTTTTTGGCTTGTTGAAGGTCACTCAGTACATCAGTGGCAGAGATAAAGGAAGAGATAAACTCTCTCTCTCTGAGTCCCAAGCTTATATTCTTCACACTAGACTGCCTATGCTAACAGCAGCAGTCTCTTCAGCAGCCTTTGTACTGGCACCATAAATAGTGGTTTCAGTCAAGTGCCCTTACCATCCCTGTTTACAAAGTATAGACACAGAAAGTCAACATGTAACTAATGCCAGGCTATTAGTTCTGGATTATATGACTAATGCAGCATATATTTCCCCAAAATAAATACACAACACGACCATCTTTTTTAACAAACATCTTCACTCCCAATCCTTTTCAAATTCCTGCTGTGGAGTAAGTATTTGGGCAGAAATATTCTGTTGCATAGGAAACTACTTTGCCCAATGCTCAAGCTTACTCCTTCATATGCACGTAGAAATTATACCATCAATACCTTCCACATCCTGGCCTTATTAAATGTTAATCATTCCTAAGCCTGTGGTCTGTTTAACATCTCTCTTAATTAAAACTTTATTTTGGGGGTTTATTAGAGCTAATTGATTGACCTAAGCCATTTCCATTTACTGTGATGAATTTCTTTGCAGTTTGGGTAGCTGATTTCCAAAGCTGTAAAAGCAGTATGTGCTTCAGTTAACCAGCAAAAAATAGCTACTGAGACTTTATACAATTAAAATAAGCCCGTAACACTTCCACCAGGTCACTAGAACAAGCCTCATCATTTCGTATTTACATCCATTTTCCACAGCAGAGAAGTAAATCTTACCTGCCACCAAACCCTCCACTTCCAGGATAATTGGGTCGCCCATACATGCCCTGCTGTATGTATGGCTGAGTGGAGCCTGCCTTGGCTGAAAATTGTTGCTGCTGTCCAGCAAACTGAGGGGAATTGATTCCAGGGTTGCTGGTTGTCATCCCAGAAGCCATGGGATTTCCTGCTGGGTTCATAGGGTTGTTAGCATTTGCCATTGGATTTCCCAGCACCTGCAAGAAGAAACATGAGAGTAAGGGGCTGTACCTTGAACTACTTCAAGCAAATTAAGTTGATTTGCTGCAGCAGTTAAATTAAAACATAACCACTTGTACTCTGAACTCTAATGAGCACAGACCTCATTTGATGTCTAGGTGCACACTCCTGGTGATTTCTCCTTTTGCCATTTCCAAACAAGCAGGAGATTTTCAACTAGATGGAACCCAAATTAATAAGCTTATAAAAAAAGTTTATGAGAAAGACCTGCCACAACCATGCCATGACCATTCCTCTGACTACAAGAAAGGACATAGCTTTTTTTGGGGGAGCAGGGTGAGAGCTTTTCTGTTCGTTTAATTGGTTGGTTTGTTTGTTTGGTGCAGGACTTTGAAGTAACTTGGAAGTAGTCAGTCCCACTGGCACAATGCAAAGGGTACTACAGATAAAAAAACTGTGAAAGAACATATTTCAGTAGTTTAACCTATTCTTGACTCTCTAAATAGTGTACAAAAGTCTATTGATTGTTTTTATTGCTTCTTATAAAAGAGTCCTGTGTTCTCTGTATAAAAGGACTTGTTTTGCTTGTTTAAAGGGTTTTCTTTCCCAAATTGCTATGATTTCCATGGAGATGCAAGTGTGGCTGTTCATGGATCACCCGTGTAAGATTTCTGAAGTGTCTCCTACTTGGGACAAAACTCAGTGCTCAGGATCTTTGCAGAAGACTAACTCAACAGCTCCAGGCATTTGAGAAAAAGAATTGGTGAGCCCAGCTCGTTCCTTTCCCTCAAAGAGCACGAAGATTTACAGGAAATCCTGACATTCATTTCAGTCTGCTCTGGATACCTATAACCAAGCTTCATGATCAGAGTTTCACTGCTCCCTTGCAGTGACTCTGAAGAAGCATTTTCTTTTGTCCTGCAAGAGATTTTTTCCTTCTATTGCACATTCCTCTGAAGTACCATGAAGAGTTCAAATAACATTACAGTACTCTTACAATAGAACAAAATTCTAAGATTTTTTTTTTTTTTAATCTTTCCTTTTGCCTTTTTAAGTGTAAAAGAAACTATATTTTCATTTTCTGGCCAATATATAGACCAAGATGTTTACTCATGTATTTCTCTCCCAGATGGGATACCTTTTCTTTTAAGGTGTTAAAGAAATCAACAATAATAAAACATGTTATAGATCCTATAACTGCTTCATCTTCTTGTTTTATTGAAGAAAGATTTTGCCATAACCACTGCTTACATAACTGCCATGTGAGTATCCATATGACTTGGCCTCTGACTAATTTCTTTTTCAGATGGCTAATTCCATTTTCAATTTTCTTACCAAAATTAAAATAACAACAAAAAAAATCCTCAGAAAATTTTGTATGGGATCTAACACCACTTGGTTTGAAAGAAGTAGAAAAGACAGGTTAGATTTATGTACCATTTGCACTCATTAAAGATGATGATGTGTTTTGAGCTCTTCATCTATGGTGCAAGCAAAGGCCAGAGTGTCTGCGTGCTTAATTTGTGCCACATCCCTGGGAGTGCACACTATCACAAATAATTGGTAACTTCTTCATAAAAGCTGTTTCTTTTTGTATAGTATAATTCAATATACAACACAGAAGGAAAAGAGATTTAAGACTGGAGAGGACCAAATGAAAATCCATGAAGAATGTCTCTCACCTGGGGGCCAAGAGGCCATACTTCTGCTCCAATGTATATTGAAATATTTTTGCTAAGTTAGACAGCACTAACAGGAAAGACTGGAAAGAACACAGCCTAAAATTGGTAGTTGGCAACTCAGTGTGGGGTTAGACGTGGTACTGAATTTCACCAGCCCACAAGTGCCACACAACCCCGGCTAAAATCAACAGCTATCATTTGGTGAATCCAGCTAAAATTTAATGGAACTCTTCACACTCAGTCTGAATTCCCAAGAGGTTTGGGATTACCCCAAACCCATACTTGTAGTGTTGAAACCACACAGTGCAAAATATGAGGTAAATCCAGGCCTGACATTTGCATGCAGCCAGAGGAGTGACTGACTCAAGCTCTCAGACACCTCTTGTTCAATGCCACCCAGGAGGACATGACTGGGAAAATACTGCATCATGTACAACAAAGAAGACAGACACTGCTACTGACCCCAAGCAGATTTTCCAAAATACCTTCCATTCTAGAAACATTAGCAGAAATGCATATCTAGAGGGAAGGAGGCATAAAAATGAAGCTTACCTGGCTTTGAGAGGTGTTAGTCACACCCCATACTGTGGTGACCACTGATAAAGAGCCGGGAGGCTGGTTGGTATTTTGTTGCCAGGGAACAGAATCATAAGGGAAAGACCCATCACTGCAACAACAAATGTTCAGGAAGGTGAGATTTTGGAAGTTTAAACTGTGGCAAATTGCTGGTGGTGACAAAGGAATTAACGTCTGACATTACCTTAACTCTCCACTCCTCCTCCACTGTTAGCTTAGTATTCCCAGAGGCATGAAGTTTCTTTAATAGCAATGTGATCATATCAAACCACACAGAAGGAATGAATTCCTTAACTACAGTGAAGCACAGGCCTTTTACCATAAAAAGGTCTGTTAGCAGTGGAAGTCCAAGTAAACTCAGGGGCAGAATTTCAAACAAGGACACTAAGTTACTCAGAAGCATGTCTTTTTTTTTTGCTATTCATCTCAAACTCTTCAACAATCACTGATTCAGCTGCCTTATATCAATTCAATTAGATTTTGAGACCAGCAGCTTCACTGTCTGCAGTAGGTCCCCAAAAGGCCAGAAGAGCCTTTAAAGCAATAGTAGTTCAACATGATTTTGAAAAGTAAATTGAAATTCAGATAGTGTTCTCCCACACGATGGATAAGCTGCATGCCAAAAACGGTATTAGCTAATCAGCATTCTAGAAAATCAACTGCAGATATACAACACATCTCTCAGATAAATATGTGTATGAGAGGACTGGGTTTTTCCATTAGCTTTGTCCACAGATACAAGCAAACATTTCTTACAGTTCTTTTCATACAAAAGCAGATGGTGGTTTCAGAATGAGCCCAGGACAGGTACACACTCAGTGTAATTAATGAAATATCTTAAATCCAGTGATAGTAACTATCAACCCTATGACCATAAAATACATTCCACTTGAAATCTGTTCATTCTTGTACCATTAACTTGTAAATTAGATTTCAATTTGCATATATATACACATACACTCAGTTGATCTTTCCTCATGTACATATATAGATATATACATCTGGAATGGTCTGCCGACATACATTGCTCTTTCATTTTCAAACACCATTGATTTGTATTTTATATCAAGAACTGCATTTTTGCTTTAACTACCAGCTATTACCAAAATTCTATCCAGGGCTAAGTTGCCTAAAGAATCTATACAGGCTCTACATGCACTCTACACTCACAGAAAGAGTGGTAAAGTACTGGAATGGTCTGCCCAGGGAGGTGGGGGAGTCACCATCCCTGGATGTGTTTAAAAAGAGACTGGATGTGGCACTTGGTGCCGTAATCTGGTTGAGGTGTTGGAGCATGGGTTGGACTCGATGATCTTGAAGGTCTCTTCCAACCTAGAAATTCTGTGATTCTGTGATTCTACCAACATGCTTCAAAGCCTGCTCACTCTCCCGTGACCCCAGACAGGGCTCCAGGCTTGGACCACTCCTTCCTGTTGTGCTGTGAGCCAAAATCAAGGACTACCTCAGTGTTCATTCTTCAGTCTGTTCATAACATCAAGTGGGAATCATTTAAGGACAGGAATTGCTCTGCACAAAGAGTGCACCTGTGTGATAAAAACTGCCTCTGTCCCAAGTAACAAATAATGTAATAACAGCAACTGTGTAAATGAAGCAGTGAATACGTTTCACAAACAGCTAGGATATTTCAAACAAATTCCACAAAGCTCTGCCAGCACACCAGCAATGTATTAGAACATAACTGTGAATTTGAACTGACCTATTTGCTTCAAAATACCCATATTCAATCAAACAAAATCACACAAAAATTTAAATTAGAGAAAAGAATAATTTCCCCTAACAAATAATTAGAGAAAATGACTGGGAAAAGGTAATTCTCTATAAGATGCCTGACACCTCAGGTGTACATTGGCAGCATCCATACACACCAGTGTGTGAATAAGGGCATACTGAACACCTTGCAATCACTGAGTCCTGCTAGCCCACGTTTCTTTAAAGTATTTTCTCTTAGAATCTTGCCCCTCTCACTCAGAGGCTCAGACAATGGCTTCAGTGACTAATATTTGCAAGTGACGCAATGCAAGTCCCTCCACCAGCATGGAGACAAATGATGACTAACCCAGAATTTGTGACTGCTATTAAGATTTCCTCTTTTATCCTGCTCTGAATGATGCCTCCTACTTTACTTCCTTCTCTGACTGTTTCTGATGATGTCTGCTCTGTGATTTGTTTGGATATTTATGGCACACATGAGTGTTCATGTGCCTCAGTGACTACAAAGAAGCTCTCTCCATGACATAAGCAGTGAAAGGACTCACTGCAGACATCCCTCTCTATTCCCCACTGATGTGCTGTGGACAGGTAATAAAACCTGAGGAGCAAGGCAAATATTTTGCAAGTGTATGAGTAAATAAGAAGGGTAATGACAGGCAGGAATCAAACCACAGAGTCACTAAAGATTCTTCTAATGCAAATACACCGTACAGTTTGTAAACACACTTCAACTTTGAGCAAGCAATGCTTCAGCTTGCTGTTAAGAAGTTATAATTATTACTTCACTTTCTTTGCCTTCTAAGCATGTTTCTCTTACCCGCTTCTCTCCTTTACAGTCCTATGCAGAAGGGATTTCATGTATCATTTCTCCGTAGTTCCCAGTGGTAGAGTCAGATCACTTGTTCAGTGGAAGGCTACACTGGGTTCTCAAACACTATATAATCACTTCATCCTAATTATAAATACAGAGTAAATCCCTCAATTTTTACTGTATCACAGTTAAAATGGGTGACACCTCAAGAAACCGTATTGTTGACAGATAATAAAGCCTCCAGCATCACACAAAAAAGCCCGAAAAAGAGACCAGCTACTGATCTGTTGAGAAATATTCCTTGTGCACACTGAACCACGTGACCACCACATTATCCAACACAGGACCTAGTGTTTAATCTCAAACATTACTGATAACAGAAATCATTGCAACACTGAAATACTGATAGATGTGCCTCGCAGAACATGAACTTGAATCGCCTAATACCCACTTACCGTCCTAAACCTCATTGCTCAAGTTTCACCTTAGCTACCCCCTGAGAAATCCAAGGCAATCTCATGGTTTGCATTCCCCACCACTTACTCTGGCCCATCACCAAATACATTCATGTCTGAGTACGCCTTTTGCCATACTGGATATGATACCCATCCTTTCTCTATCACATGAAGACTTCCTTGGTTTCAAGCAGTAGGAGATGCTGAAACTCATGCCACTCAACGAGAGGATTACTTGTCCCTCCACTCTGCTCTTTCAGCTTCCATTTCTGTCCTTAAAACTACCCAAAGGAATATTCCCACCATCAAAGGAAAATCCATGTAAGTACTGTAATGAAACGTGACCAATCCAATTCTCATTTGCAAAGAGCAGTGGTTTTCCCCTGTTATTACACAGAGCTGTGAATTATCCTGAAATCCCTTCCTTTAAACTTGAAGATGGCAGCCAATAAAGAAAGAAGCTTCAACCTCTTCAGCCAAAGCGAAATGCTGCCCATGACATTGTTCCTGTTGAACTGTACAAGGGTAATTAAGCCTCTCACTGCACCCTGGAGGGCAGTGAGTCAGTTTGGGCTCAGCTGGAGCCCACTAAAAGAGTATTGACTAAATTTACAATAGTGCTAATGAACCTATACATACTACTGGTCAGCATTGAAGGCCAAATAGCAGAGGAAGCCACAGAGCAAAGAGGAAGAGATGGAGGGAAATTACTTCTCAAAGTAATGTTTCCCTACTCTGACGTAGCAAAACTGCAATCAAGCAATGAAGAGGGATTTCTTAGCTACTGGCAAATGTACTGAACCCACCAGAAATATAACATTCATGTTGAAGAAGTACATTGGTAGTTAGGTCCAAAAAGCTTCTCTTAATCTCAGCACTCAGCAGATATCCAGTCTCTAGGAAAAGTTACAGACTTCACGTCAGACAGAGACTGACAGTTAATTCTAACAGAAATCCTTTAATAACAAGTGAATTACTGTAGTTCACACATGATTTGTGGCATTATTTGCTGTGTTTTAAATATGTTTATGTTGTCACTAAAGCGATTGTATATGTATCTGATACTCTGTTTACATGTCTTCATTCCTTGAGGAAGGAAAGGTTCAGATGGTTTAGTGAAGCATGTATCCCTAGAGCATTGGCACTTTACATATTGTGGAGGAGGGTGAAAACTGGAATTACACATTCCTGGTGGTTTTCCACATCGCTTGTTGAGAGGGCCAGGTGTCTAAAATACTACCTTCATAAAGCATCTACCTCTGTTTTAAACACTGTAAATCTACCAACTACTGCACCAGAGGGTGACTTTCTAAAAAAGCCTTTTCAGTCCAACCACTCACAATCAAGTTTCCCACAACTGGGCCTTCAATGGCTACTTTCTGTTGCTTATCCTCCAGCCAGCTTTGCAGTGTCTTTAACATCTCTGAAGCGTGGTCATCCCACCTGAAGGGTAGCTGACAGTCACAGAATTCACACAAACCTTTAAATCTACCAACTCTATCCTAACTCTCTCAGCTGACACCAAGATGAGCAGGTAATTGCCACTGGAACACTGACTGTCATTTCTCCCACATCTTCTTTTGTCACCCCTGGACACCTTGGGAGGAAAGCATCTCATGACAAGGTGTGAGGTGTCAGAGAACGACACAGCCCGAACATGTCTTTGCAATAACACACGGCCAAAAATCAGAACAGGCAAAATACAACCCAAAACTGGGGCTGCTGATCTGTTCCTGCCTGATGGCACCCCTGTGTGTCTGCACCTTGCTCTGCCTCTGGGCAGGTGTGTGCTCAAGGTGTTCAGCACCCCTTGCCTGTATTCTTGGTTGGAGCCTCTAGGTGACACTACCTTAATACAAACGAAACCATAACAATTTCCAAACAAGGCTCCTTGCTCCCCTCTTTTCCTCATACAACCTGATGCACCTGCAGTGGAAAAGTATTACAAAATCCCACAGCCAGAACAGGCCAGAAAGCCCCAGATAACTGAAGCACCAAGACATGAGTTTCATGTCTGGGTTGTCTCACAAGTTAGGCAGCTCAGCTTCTTGCATTCAGATTTAGTTTTTGTTTTACTTGGATTTCTTGAGAGAACACCACTCATGTAGCTTTATTTATTAATATGGATTCAGTCTGCAAGCCTTCTTGATTAGGGCACCACCACGAACCTTGCACTAGAAACTGGGAAAAAAGATTAGGAAACCAAGTAGCTTAAGTCCTTTCTGGAGCATTTTAGTACTTCACACCAAAAAGGCAGTTCAAATTGAGTATATGCACTGCACCATGCAAACCTAACAACTCAATAAGCTAGGAATCCCTGACAACCTATTCAGAAATTACAGAACAAATGGATTTTTTTTCCTTTTGGTCGAAGTCCCACTGAAAATATCCCTGGCCTTGAGTATTAATTCAAGAAAACCCCAGTGTGACAACTGAAAGCCAGAATTTGGTTTTGCTTACTGCCAATCAAAAACACTTTGGAGATCTGCTTTTATTTTCCTTGTGAAAACCACTAGATATTTAGAAAGAAACAACTGGCGTGGCATTTTTCATTGAGATTCTTTTTCAAAAAAACAAAGCCAGCACATCCCCACCAGTTACATGCACCATCTTCATACACCTACGGCACTTGGCCAACGTGTTTCAACTTGGACACCTAACGTTAATTTATGGTCTAGGTGACAGTTACTATAAACACGTTACCGTGAAAAAAACCAAACCACAGAATTTAACTGTGTTATCCCCTGATCTTCTGTGCCATGTTTTCTGTAGGCTCTGTAAGCCACCCTATGCAATTTGTCCTCTGTTCACACAGAGGAACATGGCAGAGCCAGGAGACACCAATGTGGAAAGAACATGAAGACCACTTACAACGATACATGATGACATATTGTAAAAGAAATGAAGAGTAAGTAAACCAAACTAAAAGCTGATGTTGTGTGCAGGTACCCTAAACTTTTTACATTCAAGATGAGGAAAGCAAGAGGGTGGTGTAGTCAGTCTGTATAATAATAACTGACTTTGGATGGGTAGCAAGAATTAGTTTTTGACTGATGCCATCTATGTGATTCACACCTTCCTCAAATACATTCCTCTATATTGCATTATTATTTGAAGACATTTAAATTGTATTGGCATAAATTAAGGTACCATCTTGTATTTCACTAAGCTAACACCTAAAACACAATCCCATCCAAATCACTGGGTGTTTTCATGTAATGTTAAAATGAAAAAAGCCAATTTGGAAGTATTCTACAAGACTTTATTTCCCTCTACTTCTTAATGACATGACTACAAACCTCCAGATTTTACAAAGAAAATACACAATTCCAAAATAAATCCCATCATGATTTCTCAAGTCTGTTGATTCCCTCCACTCTTTTCAACTAGACGAGCATGTTTTCTAATCCTTTGGAAAGCTTTGATTCTCCCAACTCCAAATGTGCAGCAGATCCATACCTTGCCTATCAAGAAAGAATTACCTCAAGTGTTGTTTCAGCACTGGATGTTGCCTGCACCATGAAAAGGAAGACTGAAAGCAGTTAGAAATTTCATAATTCACTGTAAAAAGAAGGAGGTTTCCTTCTTCTGGCAAACCGTGTGAGAACACAGAAGCACTCTGAACCCCTTCTAGGTGAGCAGATGCAGGTGAAGAAGTCAAAAGGTGAAGGCAACAAGCCATTTATCATCCCAGTGGTTTGGATGGCCCCTGCTGCTAGCAGGTGGCTATCACCCCCTGCCTCTGCTCTTTTAAATGCCCACACACACATTCATAATAACCATTCATGCAGCCACACACATCTGCACAATAAAGGCGTCTGCGTGGAGACTGAGATAGCAAAATCGAGCTGACAGGTCAGCAGGTGATACAAAGTACCTCTGGAAGCTGAAAGCCCTGAACTTTTTCTTTATATTTGTGACAAGGCCTGTGAGGCCTGCATGACTTATGACTGCACAAGGCGGGAATGCTGCCTTCCATTTCACACTGGGCTGCTACAGATCAGGCTGTGACACGCTCACTGCTGTGCTTCCTGGCGCCTCACCCTGCACTCAGTGCACTTAGAGCCATGCCTGCAAGTCTCATGCTGCTCAGCAAGTTACTGCATCTGATTTTAACTCCTGAAATTAGAAAAACGCATTAGGCCGAATAATTAGATTAATTCGTAAGTTTTTGAACCTGCAAAACCCCACATCTCCCCTGCATGCACACACAGTCCTGCTTCGCTAGAGATCTCATGTATGTCCATGCACATGTGTGTGCACACGCAAAGATACAGAGATAACACAACTTATTTCTGCCCATGTGGAATAAACGATCACAGCTATGCAGGTAAGAAACAAAAATGCTACTGAGACCCACTCCTGCCTCTAAGAAGCAGAAGGGGTTACACTGTCAGACATGGGAACTACAGCATCCATCTGATAAAAGGAAAAAAGATTAAACCATCACACCCAGTTCTATTGTCACACAAGTAGACCATGCAATGCATTACTCCAGCCCAGATTACAGTTACAAAATCCACTGGTAACAGCCCTGCTATTAACATGCCACCTGTTACCTTTTCAAAATGCTGAAATTATCTTACAATCGTTTTCAGCTTGACAAATGCAGTTTAATCTTTATTGCATCTCACAGCACAGACCTGCTTCATCCATGTCTTATTTATCTCACGTGTGTCGGAATGCAACCCCGAGCCCTCAGTCCCCCCCTGCCACCAGGCATTCCTTCTGCTCTGCTTTATCAATATACCTGGGTTTCCATATCCGACTGCTCCTTTACAATAAAAAACACACCCACCCAGTATTCTACCATTGCCTGTTGCCTTGGTAATCCAAATGCCTGGGTACTCGCTGATTATCGGCGAATGAGACTCGCATTGTTCACACCGCAGCGCGTCTGCTATGTTAATGTGAGATAATGGCAGCCAGAAGACTCCTTTTGTTCCCAGCTTTGCTGTTTATTCATAGTGCCTGGAGGTCAGCGACTGCTACAACAACCGGGGAAGGAACCGCTGAGAGCGTGAGCAGATTCCACTTCTGCTTTTGCCTCTGAGACAGGGGGAAACACGAGCAGCCCCGCACAGCGAGAAGGGCACCGGGAGCTCTGCAGTCTGACTCACGCAAGGTGTAGCAGGCGGCTCGGAGGAAGATGTGATGGACTTGCACTTCCGAGATTTTAGATGAAGCTGATTTACGCTCCCCGACAACAGAAAAAAACCGCTTTCTTCGAGAGGCACGGCGGGAAGGGAGGGAGAGAGGGAGGAGGNCCCGGGCAAGTGACCTGGCCGGGGAGGGACGGCGGAGGGGCAGGGCTGAGAAATGTCTCCCCGAGCCGTCTCCGCGCTCTGCCTGCCTGTCAGAGTAGTTTGGAAATGCTGTTGGTGACACAGGGACACGGGCAAACAAACCGTCACATCGCATCTCCCCTGACGCGTTAAGTGGGAACTGAGAGCACGAACAGGCTGTGGTACCTTCCCCGCATTCCCAGCTTGGTGGAGACGAGGACATTCAAGACGGAGCCCTGGAACAGCCTTTATCCCCGGAACAGCCTTTTCATGGGAAGAAACCACCGATTCCTGCTAAAGGCACTGCCAGTATCTAATTAATGTCACCGACCCATCTGCCCAGGTTGCTGATGTGCTCTGTCTGCCGAGCAGGCTTTGTTGTCATTTCTAGCGAAAACCAGCCGGGAGTGTCTTAGTTCGGATTGCTAACCCTTTTTTTTTTTTTTTTTTTTTAAGAGAAACCATTAGAAAAGCCCTCCACCACTGCAAATAGTAATGACTATTTCCTTTTCTTCTCGCTGCGATTCTGAGAGACTTGAGAATCCAAATGTACGGGAGTAGCCGGCATACAACAACTGACAAAATTGAGCACGGAGAATTCGCTCCTTTTGTAATCTATTTACAGAGAAATCCTGTGGAGGGTGACATATTCATGTAAGTGAATGAATAACAGATACATGTAAAGAAAAGGCATCAAGAAAAATATCAAGGCTTAGACAAAATATACATCTGCGATCCTGCTGCCAAATTATCCAAAAATCGTTTAAAAAGACAAGGTATTTGCCGTAATTTATGTCGGTAATTTTTACGTGCCAGACTGTAAGCTCCCTCCCTGCTTAGAAGCCATGTCACCTCCTGGCAGGCAGGCTGGAGCGCGATGCTCACAGCGCGGGTACCCAGAAAACAGCTCCTCACACCGAACTCACCCTGCGCTGGAGCACCGGCCGGCCCTCCCCCAGCCCTGCTGTGCCTGGGAAGGACTGCTGAACCTCACACGGGGACCTGCTGCGCAGCTTCAAGGGCACTGACTTGCTTCTGATGTTCCCTAGCCGTGTGCTCAACCCAGCTAAGACTCCCAGTGATTTCAATGAGTTTTGCAACAAAGGGCTAGGCAAAGTATAGCTCTCAGTGTCACCCCACGCTCATCGTGCTGACAGCCAAAATTGTTACAAACCACGGGCGCTGCCACAGTTAAATGATTTTTAACCCCACTGTCACCAGAAATCAGCTGCTTTCATTGAGAAGGGACAGAAGGTACCTTCCCAATGTGCTGAAGAGGAAAATAATGTAGACTCTATCACCTGCTTTTGAGGGCAGACCTCATGCAAAGAGCCATGACACCCCTGTGATAATCACTAAACATGAATCACAGCTGACCAGACATTTTCTTGTATTAGTTGTTCAATACAGCCCAAACATGAGAATGATACCTGTCTAATTCAAAGCTGTTGCCATATTTTAAAAACTAACATAGATAGTACAAAGGCTGAGAAGATCAGATTTTGCCTCAGTCAGCAGACCTACCTTAAATATTTGCCTAATGTTTACTTGTAAAAATATCAGCCAACACTTCTAAATGAAAAAAGAAATTACAAACTAAAACCGTAAGACTACAACAACTACAGGAAAAATATTGAGTATATAGCCACTTCAACATACTTATCAGAAAAAAACCCCCCACAAAATTATAGTAGTCCTGTTACATATCAATACAGAAGACCACATCTGTGCAAAGTGCTGTACACACAAGAAAAGATGATCCTTATCCTGTACCTTTTACCAAGCATGTAAAGAATATATATTTGAAAACAAGTTGTGCATTATTGTTTCCTGTTACCACAAGAACTGACCACAAACTTATCTCAAATGAAATGCAGATTTTTCACATGAAAATATTCTGTATTTAATTATTAACAGCTAATGGTTACACTTATCAGTTTTCAAGAAGAAGGCACTTATCCTTTGCTTTTAGCTTCAACAAGCTCAAGGTTTTCTTCCACCTCCTCCCCGTAAGTGCGTGTGATAAAACCAGTATCAGTAGTTTCACTTAGAGGACAAGATGGACAAACAACTCTTGGGACAACACTCTGGAGCAATTAGTAATTAGTTTTGTCTTTGCAATGATTAGAGTATAAGGAAGCTGTTCTGAAGAAATTTTCCTTTTTTTTTCTTTAAGTAATGGCACTTCTGCAGAAACATTTCTTGATTCTGAACTCTTCCCTTATTCTCTCCTGATGGTAAATTTTAACATTTCTTGACAGAAAGGAAACCAGAAAAAACAGTGAAGGTGCTTTTGCAGAATCGGAAGCAACACAGGTTTCTTTACTGGGTATATTCTTTTATATTAGGATTTACCATCTGTTCAGTCCCTAATTATATTTATTTCACAACTCTACAAGTAGAAAGATGAAAAGGCTTTGAAACAATTTTATCTTTTACCTCAAGAGTTATGAATTCTTTTGCAAAGATTGTCCCTGCATGTCAGAGCCACACGACATAATGGAGCAATCCCCTGCTTCAAACTGCTGTATAAAACATGCACAATGTGCTTGTTTTCATAAAAGCACACTGCACCTGACCTCATCCAGACATTTTTAAAGTGACTCTCACTGTTGGTCAAAACAGACCATGATGCAAAACTGAAAAGGCAGCAGCCTTTACAGAACTTCTGTACTGTACCCTTACAGAATTGTTTGTACTAGTATGTTATAACCAGTTCACTCCTGATTGTTAATAATGCAAGAGCCAGTCCTCATCAGCCAGCAAAAATTTAGACAGAATTCCCATTCTTTTCCAAGAGCTCCTATGAATGTTTCAAAGTTCAGCTCATAGTCAAGTTTAAATTGGAAGAAAAAAAAAGGACAAAACAAGCACTAAAACCAAATACTCTTTTAAAGCAAGTCTAACCACTAAAAGGTATTTATGAGTGCCTGAACATAAACCATTAATGGTAATAAATAACGCATCTACTGTAAGATTGAATTAACGCTTCATTTCACCTACTGTTCAATTTTCTCTAAACCTTTGGCACTAAGTAATTTGTGATAAAAATAACAGAATCTTCATATTTTTCATCAATCATGACGGCCCTACAGAGGCATTACCACCTTTGGTCACTAACTGTGAGACAGCTGGCAATTAATGCATCAGACCAAAATTTGGAGCAAGAGTGAAGACAGTAAGAACCCTACAGATGCTCATGACAACACACTAATCTGCAACAAACAGCTGTCTATTTCTAGGTGGTTTTGTTGACAAATAAGCTTTATTACAAGCTGTGCAAGAAATGAGAAGCCCCCCAGAGCTTGCCTGAGTCAGACTGACGTGAGAATGAACCAGGGTGCAATTCCTGCTGGGACTGATTGGAACTGTACCCATTTCCACCAAGATTCAATTTGACACACATGTACAGATCCACCACTTGATGCAATAAAGTGTTAAGTAAGAACTTCATCAAAGCATCAGAAGGTGCATAATGACAATTATTTGTACTTACCTAACAGCATTTGCCAAAGACCTTAAATTAATTCAAAAATCAGCCACCTTGAGTAGTATCTGTTATTACAGACAGTCTGTCAGATTGGAAAACTACAACACAAATAATTACAATATGCCCTGCAACCTAGAAAGCATGAAATTTCACTCCTGAGCAGACAGGCTAGCCCAAAGACTTAACAGCTCTCCTTAAGTTCCCCATAAATCCATTAAGTAGGACTTTAATTAGCAGCTATGCAGGATTAAGGAGGTGGACAGGTCCTACACTGGTCCTTCAACACAGGAATAAAGTTTACTCACATGAATCAATAAAAAGGCCTAAGGCAAAAATAAATAAAAAAATCTCACATTCATTTTGAGCTGACTATTAGATTGCAAAGACTTAAAAACCCCCTAAGACTGGGAGGTTCTTTTTGACAATCCAGTGCTCCGTTCACAAAACACAGGAGTTTGCAATCCAACCAACTGCCCTACATTAGACACTAGGTATTTAGCTGAATTTTTTTCTATATGCAACACTTGATCATTCTGTTAATGAAAAACTAAATTTAGAAAGAAATTAGCACAATACAGTCCCTACTCTGAAAGCATTTGTTGCATGTGTGCACATCCTCCTATGGCTTACGTTCTGCTCTCTGTAAATGCATTTAACCAACAGCAGCACCATAAAAGCCCTCCTTGATCCATCTACTTCAGTTTTTTCTCACAGCTCAATTAACTTTTAAAAATCAAAGATTGTCCTTAAAACCAGGCCAGACCTGAATTACTTCTAGTGTAAGTGCCCATAGTTTATTAAATATGAATCCTTAGATACAGATTCTTGTGATACATTATTGAGTCACAATTTATTTTAAACAGCTGATCCCTGTTTCAACTTTCAGACTAAGCACCTGTGTTTCTGTAGTGCCAGTTACATCAGGATTCTAGTCCCTGACTAGAGTTCTGGGGAATTTTGTTGCTAGTAGAAGGAATAGCAGAAAAAGCTCTGTGTGGAGTACTCAAGATTGTCTGATGACGGGGAAGGATTGAATTGTGTGTCTAATGATAATCAGCAGCTCACATATATCTACATTGCCTTGGTTAAGTAAGGTTCTTGCATGTGCTCTTGGTTGCTCTAATTTAATATCTAGTTCTTCTACAAAACTTGAAGTAGCTGGCTACATTAATTGTTTCAGGAAATACAAAGCACACTTTTTTTTTTGTTTGAATTAACAGAAAAGTCTTGTGCATTAGAGAGAAGATACTGTGAACTTTCATACTAAGATTTTGACCCAAATGTACTCTAATGCAAACACAAATGATGCTTCATCAACAGCTTCATCACTTATTGTAGTTAATACTGTACTTAATGGCTTTTCATCTTTTGTTTAATTAAAACAAATAGAAAACTCTATTCTTCTTCACCCCATACTTCACTGCTGTCTTGCAGACTGATGATGACAAAACATACATGAAAATAAACAGCTCCAGGTGGAAAAATAAGTTGAGAGCCACAGGATGTCTCATTCTAATGTATCGCCTGAGAGGTTTTGAGCAGTTATGGTTAAATTACAGACAACAGCACACACCAACACAGTGATGCAAGTATTCCAAATTCCAAAGCAGCTGCTGCAGTTATTATATACAAGAAGTCATGCCACAGAAATTCTGTTTCTAGAGGGGCATTTCATAGGTAAAGAGCAGTAATTTAGAAATTACTCCCAGTGTCTTCCCCAGGTGAGCATTTCAAGGGCAAATACTGAAGAGAAATGTGCAGGATCTGCCTAATGCTGGGCAGGATGCTCTGCTACAGGCAGAATATTGAATGACCCGGTACTGCTGGAAATGCTGATATTTAGGTTTGGTAGAAGAAAGTATTTCTTTTTTGACATGTGACAGTTTCAGTGGAAAATTGCCACGAAAGAAGTGAGTTGTGCCTATCTTATCTATTATCTAGTAATGTAGCACACAGCTCCTGTGAGATAGTCTTACTTTATAGACTCTAGAGGAACAGAGGCTAAAAGGTCAAATGAGAATCAGGCATCTAAACACCACAAAACTACACCTAAGAGAGCACATACACTGCACCACATTCTCTGCAGACTGGCCACTAATTCCACTTTGTCTTCTGAAAAGCTTCTCCCAAGTGTAAAATTATTTTAAAACATTGCATTTTTGTGGGGTTTTTTGTTAAGTGTGTTTACAATCAGTCGTTTCATAAGCAACTAAAAAAGAGGAAATCCAGGCACTCTGAAAAGCCAGTGATGATGTATTAATTATACTTCAAAAACAGGACTTCATTTATTCTCAAGGGCTAAAATAAAAGGCATAGTGATTGCATGGTTATTCCCTAAATGCAACAAAAATAATGAAAAATATCCAAGCCAAACCCCAAAAGTTGTTTTCAGGCAAATTTGCATATGCAAATGCACTGGTACAAAGAACTGGTCCCTAAGCTCCGTTCTAACACCAAAGTTCAAGTTAGTTAGGCTACCATGGAACCTAGGTACGAGGAATTTACACTCATTACACTCTCACAATCCTTTACTAACAACAAACCTCTACATTAAAATAAATTTATACTATTCGTGGTTTCTTTAATGTGATGCTGAGGTAAAGAAAGCCTTGGAAAAAACTCCCAGAAACATAAAGCATGGAAGGAATGCTCAGTCCTCTCTGCAGTTTATCTCCAGCTTTTGCTTTGACCTAGGTTGTGTGGACAAGAAATACAAATGCTCCTTTACATAATTTAGTTATCAAAGGCTTCACATCATCATCTTACAGTGTCCTTTAATGTTCATGTTCTCTCTAAATTAACACAAGTGCTGTGTGAGCCTCACCCGATACGACTCTGCAGGACATCCTCTGATCTATGGCTACACCCACAGTACAATTGCTTTGCATGCAATACATTTCCAATGGTGGTCAAAGCACAGAACATCAGTGAAACGTTTTCAACTTCAAGAAGAGCCACTCGTATTTAAATAAACATCAGGCAAGTGTCTGACAGACATGATGTGCAAGTTTATCTCTAGGGCGTAACTTGAAGCTTGAAAGCAAGCCCACTTGATCTGAGCACAGATTTGAAGATGGAAGTGTCACTTCACCATGCACGGGGCAATAGCAAAGAGAAAACCTGAGTTTATTTAGTGCTTGCTGCAATTACAGACACCCTGTCTGTCACACAACACACTGCACTGGGCTGGGCCCAGACTCACCTGTGAGAGAGGGTGGGTTTCATGGAGCTCATGGAGTTCATGGGGGGTTGCATGGGGAGCTTCCCGGGAGGATCGTTCTGCCGGCTTTTCTGGTGGCGAAGCAGCAAGAGCCGGCCCAGCTCCTCACACCACGATGAAAGCAGTGCTGTGCAAACAGAACGAGTGACAGTGAGCACACATCTCAGCAACCAGCACAGCCCAGTGCAGGGCAAGACACTAACAGGAGTCACAGGCCAAACAGACAAACACCAGGAGTGCAGAGCTTGTCCATGAACCACCACTGACGCTATTATCCTATCAAACGGAGTCTGTCACTGCCCTACAGTATCATTAGAACATTTTTACCCAAGTTACAAACATTCTGCACAGCCCAGGAGGCACAAGAGAACTCCATAGACAAGACATTGTCTGAGCAGCACAGAGATGAAGAAATGGGTGAAGCAAAAGGACATGGGATGGCTGTTACAAGTGAAGCAGGATGCAGAATAATTCATTTCACCCCAAGAGAAACATAACTAAAACATAGAGAAGACATCATTTACAGAGGGGAGCAAGGAAAAAATATCTTTCTGTTCAGCTGGTTTTTTTTTTCAAAAGATTAATTGGAGACAAACCCATGTGCATGANACATAGAGAAGACATCATTTTACAGAGGGGAGCAAGGAAAAAATATCTTTATGTTCAGCTGGTTTTTTTTCAAAAGATTAATTGGAGACAAACCCATGTGCACGAATTAATTTTCAAAACTGCTATGAGCTACCAGTCTTGGATAGATAAACAGGAGAATGATGTATGGATACAAAGTTAGGCACTTAAATCTATACCTGACCCAGCACAACCCCTAAATGTGTATTTCCATTATGTGCCTAATCTTGTAGTCAATGAGGGTAATTCTGTGCTTACAAGAAAATCACACTCATGAACTACAAAGATGCAGAGATTTCTTAGAGGGAAGAAGAGCTTGCAGCTCCTTCTAAAGACATGAAAGGGGTCATTATTCCTGAAAATGTGGCCTCTTCCTTATGCATCCATGCTCAGAAAAGACCAGGCCCTACTCTGCAGTAAGCAGAGCCCCAGAAAGTGACTGCAAATGAAACCTGGCTTCCATGAGTGCAACCAGCCAGGACACCCCACTGAAGCCTCCTGCAACATCCACCCGAGAGCCTCAAAGCTGCCTGTTTAATTCCAACACCAGAAGTGGCTCTGGTAGAAAGTCAGCCAGGTATGAGGACACAGTGAGGAGTTTCACTGGAACAAAGTGCAGACTAATTGAAAAATCCTGCAGTGGAAAGAAATCAATTTCTCAAGTGGAAGTGCTTGGGCTTTTTTCTTCTTTAAAGGATGCTTTACAAAACCCTTGGAACAAAAAAATGCTTCATGTTTAATTTTTAACTAAGTGCCTTCCTGAGGTGTTGCAAACTGAACACAAATCAACAGATTATATGGGTGGGTGAGAACCAGAAGACTACTGAAAACCCAAAGCTGCCACAGTGGTTTAGAGTAGTAAGAGCTCTAGATTTAATTTCAGGCTTGCTCGTTTAAAAGAGACAAGTGCAGAATCCTCTAAAATTGAGGCTTCTGTTTTCATGTCTTAATTTTCTAATGGTTGTCTTTTCACCAAATAACATAATCATAAGCAGCAGCTAACTATCATTTCAGGGTACACCACGTTTTCCCAGTAGCTACTCACATGTACTGTTAACACAGAACAAATTCCAGCGAGACTAACCGTAAAGTCATATTTGTGGGGGAGAAAAAGGAACCTGCTTTACCAAAACCACACTTAAGTATGGTTTTTCAGTACAAGAAACTATTGGATTTTCTCCAGTTAAATGGCCACACACGAAAAACATTTACAGCCTGGCCCATTGCTGTGAATTAATCACACATTTGGACAAAGAAGAGGAAGTAATTTTATTGCATCTGGACAAAGAAGGGGTAGTAATTTTACTGCATTTATCAAGCAGAAGGTCAAGAGCTGTGTTTAGGGAGGCATTTTAGAGCTCTGCTGTGACAAAAAGGGGACATCGTTTCTTTATGTAACTAAATACGGTCACTCGGAAATTGTCAGGCTCACATGTAGCCTACAAAAAGCATTCCCCCGAGCTCTGTGAAATGTTCCAGCAACGAGTGTCAGTCTAAGCTGCTTCTCTATTAGCCAAGGAATCTGTCAACAAGCATTTGATCACATTATACTCACCTTTTATCCCTGGCATATCATTACTAATGTGGCAGTGACAAAGGTCCCCTCCCCCTTTCAGCTGCCTCGCAGGGCTCCTTCCCTCGGCCGCAGCCACTTGAGCTGGGGAAACGCGAACAAAGTGTTCTGCCGAACACTTAACGCAGCCATCACAGAGTAATAGTGGATGCTGAGCACTTTCACAGCCCAGTGTAATTACTACGGAATCATCCATCTTAGACGAGGCTGTGATGGGAGAAGGGAGTTGCTCCTTCTGCACACCTATGTGCACTTGACAAGTAAGATAAAAAGCAACAACCCGATGGATCTGAGGGCATGAATCTGCAAACAAAAGCCAAACCTGCTTGGAAAAAGAAAAGCAGTGTAACTCCTGAATATGCCAATGAGAGCATTGCTTTGGTGAGGTGAAGATAAGAAAACATCTTAATGAGTTGTTATTACCAATATCCAGTACAAAGATTTATAAAGGGAAAATGTAAACCATCAAAGAACAAAGAGGTTCTCAAGATAAGCTGGGTGGTTTTATTCTACAAGTTATCTGGAGAGGACTCATGTTTTTAGAAACTAAGAGACTGCAGGTAAAAAACCCAGCAAATTTACTCATCCCTATCACAGCACTTATTATGGAGAGGTTCAACCTTTCCTCCCCGGGGACATTTCAACTCATGTACCATGTATAATAATCACTCCCTTCCCTGTGTTGGTACTTGTGCACGGAATGAAAACAAAGCTGTTTGTAGCCACCTTAGGAGTTACCAGCTCCCCTCTGACCTGCTTTAACCTCCCTCTAAAGGAGTCTGTTCTCTTCTGCTGGAAAGCTCAGGGCAGCCTCTCATCTCTCCTGCCCCATTCACCTCCACTGCTCTGCTCTCTGCTCGGTAAGATGAATATATACCCTGCCAACACACATCTGGTACAGCTGGCTTCTGGAGAACATCACTTCCTGGGCTATTCAGGCAAGATAAAACAAACTCAAAATGAATTTACAGATTACACTATTCATCTTTAGTGTACTTAGTTACTGCTTTTTATGCTGACAGTATTAGGCGTATCTCAACTCATTTACACTCAAAGCACGAGAATTCCAGTATCATACTATAATGAACAGATAAAGCAGCAAGCACAAAGGACAGCTACAGATGGTGCCAACAGTCAGTCTCACCCTCTCATAGCACAGCCAAGCAGCTGCTTTTTCTCCCCCTCCGCCCCTCCTCCTTGTACAACAGGAGCACAGATTTTGCAGATGGACCATCCACACCGTCTCTCTCGCAGCCCCTTGCTGCGGCAGTTTAATGATCAGATTTAAATCGTGCTCCTCTGCTGCATTGCTACAATGTCCCTTGCATACAATGATGCGCCTTTCCCGCTGAAGTTGAACTCAACTGTTGCAGTGAGAGGAAAGGAAAAAATCATTGAATGCACACACATCCCTCCAAGAAGCCCTGTATGCAGCCCAGGTGTAAAATATAACCTGGTTAATACACTAAAATTGACATTTTCTTTAAACCCCTGTTCAGTCATAGAGGGCTCTGCTAGCTCATGCAAAAAGATGCAGAATAATGGCAATCAAGTAACGTACTGACAGTTTAAGTGCATTCACACATTTATTTGGCTTAAAGGGACACTCTCTGGGATGATTGGTGCAATACTTGACCTACTTTTCTCCATCTGCAAAACCTGTATCATTCTTAATGGGATTGCATTTCACTTTTAGCACTGATCTATTTCCATAGGAATAAATCAATACTGATTTGCTAATGACAACTGCGTTAAGAAACCAAGACAGACACGAGAAGCCACAGCTTCCACATTTGTGAAAAGCAGAAATACAGATTTAAAAATAAGAGAAATTTCAATTACAGCTAGCCCAAGGGGTTTCCCTAAGGAAGCAAGAGACAAAAATCAGTTCAGAGTCATTCAGCTTGTTGCTACCCAGTCCTAATTTTGTTTTTCTGTTCTTTGAAGAGGACCAGACACGGCAAGAGTGCGTCTCAGCACAGAATGTGACCGACCTCTCCTTAAAATACTCATAAATACTCCCACACACCCGAAGTTGGGAACACTTTATGTCCTTCTGGATGTGCCCAATAGTTTTAAATTCTTTCATTGAAAAAAATCATAAGACGTGGCAATGTATCCACATTGAGATCCTGGGGACAAGGAAGGAAAAGAAAGCTGGAAGGCTATTTTTTTTTTTTCCTCCAGTCAGCCCAAGTCACATTTTAAGCATTTCTCTGCAACCACAGAGCTAAGCCTTGCTTGAAAGAGAAAGGAAGCAATTGTTATTTAATCCCCTGCCTCTAGGAGCCAAGTCTTTAAGAACATGCCAAATATCACAAGATTTGCGACAATTATTAGGACCGGCCACATCCCCTGGTACTGCTCCTTTCCTCTGAGGGCCTTTTTGTGCTGAAAACCTGTCAGGCAGTACAGAAACAAAGGCCTCCACTGCTTGCTCTGTGGCACCTTTCCATCCCTCACAGCCATGAGTGCCCATCGCCCATCAGCAGCATCACAACTGCTTTGTAAGTGCTGGGGCCCTTCCATCAGGAAAATCAAGGAGCTTGAGCTGGGGGAAGCCACACATCATGCCCAGGCTGCTCGCACCACTTCATACTTCTTGACAACAAATGATGGTGGCATACCTGCAAATATTACATGATGGATGCTGATGATGCAGCCTAAATGTCATTTTACAGCCACAGCACAGAAGATTGGCACAGCCTGTTAGAACCCCTTTTTGGGCCAGGGAGCAGAGAAAGTAAAGGAAGCAGGGTGTGCAGTCAGTGCTAACCCAGAGAGGCACTGCTGCATTTCAGCAGCTGCAGCCACCCCAGCCCTGGGAGCTGCAATGCTGCTCTGCCTGGCTGTGCTCAGCTCTGTGCAAAGTGCCACAGTAAGCACCTCTGAGTGCACGAGCCTGCGGCTCCCTAGAAAGCAAAATACAGAGAGGCACAGTGCTAATCTATTTACCTATTATGATACCCTGGTATTAGTTACAGCTTATCACCTCAGTAAATCGCTGCCTCCTGTTAGGGAACGTGCTTAAAGGTGCAGCAAACTGTTATTTACAGGCAGACACTGTATTTACAGCCACAAAGACAGGTGAGGAGGGGATAGGACAACAGCTCAGTAATTTCAATGCCTTCTGCTTCCCGGGAGACTGCTGGAAGAGCACAATAGGATTACTGCTTCCTTGCTGCAGTTAAGCTGCAGTAGATAGTTCAATAGGCAGACTGGCAGACCCGTATTTCTTATTTGCTGCAATGAAAATATTAGGGAAAAAGGAGGAGTTTGATTTGGAGAACTATCTGTTCAGCACCATCTCGCTAGATTGGTTTCACGTCTCAGAAGGAAATGCATTTGGCTGAAAAGATATTTACAGCATGAATAAGAAAATAGATCATTTTCCACCAATCATATCCATTAATTTTATATTGCTTTTAGAAACAAGTTTGTGTTTTCTTTACATGGAGAATTCCAGATAAGTAGAATACAAAGCTACTGAGTGCTTTCTACTCTCTCCTCTACAGACTGCAATCTAAATACAGTTTTTACAAAACATCCAGTGAGATAATTTGGTGGGGAGGGAAGGGAAGGAGCAATCAGAAGAGAATGAGAGGAGTGGAAATAACTATTGTCTTGGTTATTTAGAGGAGTTATTCTTTCTACATAGAAAAATACACTGAAAATGTGAACTACCTAAAGCTCAATGTGCTGACAGTATTAGACAAATAAGGTCAATTGCATTAAAAGGATGGAATCTTTGCAATTTTGTCAAACTGAAAATCAGATATTTTCCTTGTGTTTTAAAAGCCACTCTGCTTTTAAAGAGCTAGGAAATGGAGAGAGGGAGAAACTGTCATGCCCAACTATTTCAAGGATTGATTTTCCTGCAGCTCTCCTCCTCACATACTCCAGCAGAGCCTGGCAGTGGCTGGCTCACCTGTCAGACAGTCAGTCAGGGCAGCAAAGCAAGGCCACAAAGCCAGGATGGAACAGTCCATTAGCACAGGTTTGTGTTTGTCCCTCCTCTACAGCCCTCTCAAGGCACTGCTCCATGGCCCAACCCTGTGACAGATGAGCCCTACCCCGAGTGCTCGTCACTACACGAGCTTCTGCTCGGGGTCTGCCTCAACACTGACAGCACAGGAGCATGTACAAAGCCAAATGCAAGGCAAAAGTATTCATTTCTCAGCAG
Source organism: Illadopsis cleaveri (assembly GCA_013399915.1). Taxonomy (NCBI): domain Eukaryota; kingdom Metazoa; phylum Chordata; class Aves; order Passeriformes; family Timaliidae; genus Illadopsis; species Illadopsis cleaveri. Next base: position 225,598 of record VXBB01015240.1, read on the forward strand.
TCTGGCTGTTCAACACGGACTCAAAGCAGTTCCCAGGGAGTCCATCCCTCCTCCCAGGCCTGTCTCTCTGGCTGCCAGGAGATGCCCACTTTGCACACAGCAGCCCACGGCACAGAGCCAGTGCTTACTCCCAGGTGTTTGCTGCCACCTCATCCCGGGAGGCTTGCACCCCACCTGGCTGCTTTTTTGGAGCACCTGAGGATTGTGACTGCTCTTCTCCATCAGGCAAAATCAGTGATGTTAGCTTAGAAGTTCAAGTGCATTGGATTAAGCTGACTGATTTTATCTAAAAAGTGCCAACACAAACGTGCCCCACTGTAGTGAGGAGAACCCCCTGCACAGGCACACAGATTTAAAAAGCCCTCATCCCAGCAACTGCACAGCAAACTGCAGGGAACTCAATTCCCCAGCAGAGCAAGGGGCAGCTGGCTCAGATCCTCATTTGGGAGGCATGAACTGCCCTGCTAATGACAAGAACAACACAAAGTTGACAGCCACAGTTCCACAGCCACTGTGGAAGAGAACATGATACACATTTCCACCCCTATTATCTAAATAATGTCTTTTATCAAGAATGCCTCCTTCATTACTATAGCTACAGCAGTGTCCTGCAGAAACATCCAGCTTTGCCCCAGTAGGATCTACAATGCAATTATGTATTACAATTAAAAAACAAAAAATCATGCAGGTTTGTAGGAAAATAGATAATGAAAGGAACACCTAATTAAGCTGAATGTAGTATCACGTTAATTAACAGAGGTTTTATTCAATAAAACTCTTACTGCAAACCTGAGAGTTATTCAGCATGTGCTTTCAGGACTGCTGCATGAGACTGACACCATGTACAAAGTCTGGCCTTGAATATGGGTCCAGCTTGCCTTGGCGTATCTTCAATTCTTCACAAATACCTCTCAAGACACATATATACATAGGCTTTCCCAAAGGCTCTTGCCAACTGGAATAGTACATGCTGGAGACACAGATTTGAATGCTGCTATCCTCACCCCATGCCTTCAGTGGAACTGGGATTCCCTAATTTCCTTCTACACTTGCCAAAACTTGGCAGAGGATCTTACCAGATTCACTACATTAACTTTGAAGTAATACATTACAAAACACAGCAACAATGGCTCAATTTGGCAAGCACAAAACACTCTGTACAGATCCAGATAAAATACGTCAGCATCTCATTTATGCTTAGCTCTACCCAACCTGCCACATCTGAAAACACAGCCCATTATATAAAGAGAAGACAACACTGTTGAAAGGCTACCAGCAAGTGAATCTTGGATAAGGCTTTCCAAGGAAATGCACTCCAATAGCATTAGACTGCTTGTTTTCTTGCTCATCCAATTGTTGGTTTCACTGCTTGGATTTCAAACAACAGCATCTTTCATTGCTGCTCTACGCTTTTGTTTTGTAATGCCAGTTCTAGTCATCAACAGATTTCACCTATAATCCAGACATCTGAAAAATGAGACTGACACACTTGAACCCATCTTTGGCTACAGACAAAGCAGTGACCTACAGGTGAGAGGCTCTGTTTCATTTAATCCATCCTCAGCCCTCCAATTACTATTGTAAACAACTCCTGAGCTAACACCACATCTAAAAGTGCTAGGAAAAAAACCCAATAGATGAATTTATCAAGAGATGGAACACAAGGAAGTCATACACAACCAATGCAATGATGGAAGTCTGGAAGAGGGAAAATCTGGTGTCTATCATTAAAAGAAAGAAAGAAAGGAATAACAGCAGAATTGGAGGTTCAGCTTCCTATCATGGAAACCCAAATTATTCAAAAGGACCAAGGGAAAAGTAAAAAATGAGTAACAACCAAAACTGACTTTTCAGAAACAAATCATGCCTTACCTCTGTACTTTCTTTACTCTAGCAGACAATAGACCTTGCGTGTAGATTAGTTTGATTTTAGTCAGGCTGCTTAACATGACATTCTCAGAAATAAACAAGGCAAATTAGGTCTAGCTGAACACAACACAAAATGGCAGGAAACTTAAGGCTTACCAAACTACTAAAACAATAGTCACTAATAGAAATGAGCATTGTCAGGTCCCTCAGAGGGCCAATGAAGGCAGTAGCTGTGCTGTGCTGCCAATGCACACCCAACCAGCCTCTCCACCTGCATGAGTGGGACACAAGTCTGAGAGATGCACAGTTCTCCTTTCTCTCTACCCCACCACAATGTACAGCCACAGAAGGGAAAGAAAAGTAATCAGAATGATTAAAAAAACCCCTATCAATATATCATGCAAGAAATGATTACATGGAATAGGGCTTTTGGTGGGTTTAGTTTGAGGTTTTTTTTACAAGAGCGAAGACTGACGGCAGCATTCTGATTTACTGAGTAACAAAGCATTAACTATATCCACAGCAGAAACACCAATATATAGAGATAAAAAAGACACAGGTTAGATATTAGGAGCATCTTAATACTCTTTAATACCCTAAGGGGTAAGGTGAGCAATTTCCATAAATGGAGATACAGAGGAAAGGTCAGATACACATCTAGGGAGAATGGATTCTTCAGCCAAGGGGGCATGACATAGATGACATTTTGAAGTCTTTTAGAATCAAATGAAATCTGTGTTTGCAAACAGGAAATTCAATCAGTCTGCACTGGGAAAGTATTTAAATCTGGCTTGTATTCACAACTATCCCAAAAAGACCTCTTAGCTACAGTTTGGGGAGCTCCTGCAGAAACTGCTGAAGTGGCCATCCAGCTACACAGCTTACTGGCTAAGTTTTAAAGATGAAAGAAACTGAGAGCAGGTGAAGTGCTGAAGGTCACACCATCTGTGACTGAACAGAGTCCCAGAACAGAGAGGATCATACACCTTCCTCTCTTTGCAAGGAAAAAACCACAACCACCGCATCAAGGGGTTACTGCTCTGTGCCCGCAGTCTCTGTGCCTGCCATGGAACATTTTCAAACAACAACTGTAAAACATCTGGAGAGGCTTTCAAGGAGGGGAGAAAAAAAATCACAAAAACCACACAACCAAAATTTATAGCAGAAACGTGTTTCCAAAGTTAACACTGCACAGCCAGAACTGAGAAGGACCAAAAGCTATTTTAGGAACTTTTGCTTTTTGGTTCTGCCATCTTGCTCTTTGCTTTAACTTTACATTATTTTATATTTTTACAGGAAAAGAATGTTTTATCAGGTGTCCTCAGATTTTTTTTTGTTTTTGTATGATTAGTGTAATACAAACTTTGCCAACTTCTCTGTAACTGCTGAAGGAAAAAAATGCTTGCTTTCAAAGCTGGGGGTTGCAGGACCATTTTTCATACTATCCAAACTTTGTACTTGAACAGAACTAATCTAGAAGTACTCTAACCCTATCCCTCTACTCACTCTTCCTTCTGAAAGAAGTATTACAACTACATAAAATAATCTCTAAGTGCTGAACATGAAAACAGTTAAGGACATCAGAAAAGATAAACTCAGCCTACAGCAGTTTTTAACTGAACTGATTTCTGCTCGAACAATATAGGACAGACAGACTTGTGCATGCACTGCAGCTGCAAGGCAGCAATGCTTCCCATCTCCCTGCCCAGTGGATGAGGCAGTTTTCTAACAGTCATTACTTTTCTTTTTTCCCTCTGTGTCCCACCAACCCTACAAACCTTGTCATCTTCCTTTACTAGCAACCTGCTCTACTCCTCTGGTACTAATCACCTTTTCTTGAGAACTGCCTAATTAATTAACATTCAATTAATATACCAAAGTCAAATACCAAATAATTGCTCCCCAGCTGCACTGGGAACTTGGTAACTAATCTGAGCAAGAGAAGGGCTTCTGTATCCTTAAAGTTCCATTTTTTTTAGCTGTGCCTTCTGGGCTTATGGACGTTTCCCACCTGAAACATGGTCGTATTACTGGAGCAGACTTTGTGAGCCATGGATGCCCTTGTAATGCATTCTGATACCCCTAAAGACTCCATGTTCACTCTGTTTATTTTATTCACATAAATAAAGCAAAACTAGCAAATCATCTACGCTCTGCTACAATTAGGGCTACATAGAAAACTCAAGCTGGCGTAAAATAAGAAACGTCTAAACAACTGTACCCCGATCTTCAGATTATTTCAGTTGCAGTTTCACAATACAAAGTGTTCAGCAGCAGTACTGCCTTGAGGTATCCCATCTTCAACTGTCTGTGCCCATGCTCTGCTGTAGCCTGCACACTCCCAGCTGTCCTGAAGCATTTCTTTGTGGGACCACCCTGTGAACCCGACCAGCTTGTTTTTTTAACTCTTCCTTTTTTTTTTTTTAATCTTCTTTTTCATTGTTTCTCTTTCTTAAAAAGAAATTTTCCCCCAGACACGTATTTGGTTTTTCCCTAGCCATGTGAAATCCCTGCTGTGGCTCAGAGTGTGGCCCCAGCAGCAAGGCTCTGGCACTCTGCAGAGGCAGGAGCAGGCAGCTGCTCCCTGGCACAGGCACTACCCCAACACAGGGCTCCAGTGCACACAGAGCAGCCTCAGTCCAATTAGCTGAGCTACAAGCACACAGAGGGCTGCAGCAAGAGACTTTTATTTAAAAGCCTAACTACGAACATTAGTTTTAGACAGATTAGAAATTGCTGTTTCCTTGTCTTCAGGGGCATGTTTATCATTTTACATAGGTAGAAAGAGGTTATCTATGGAAGAGAGGAGAGGTATAAAAACGAACGTGGCTAATTGCTTTTACAAGCATCTAGGGAAGAAAGAAGCCAGTAGAAATCACAGCCCAAACTGATTTTTCAATACCTTTCGTTTCTCTGTCTGAAAATAAAAAAGAATTGGGGGAGAGGGAGAGGGTAATTTGTGACTACCTCTTCTTATGGACATTTGCAGAAGAGCAGTCTGCCTAAATTCTCACAGAGGACACCTGGATGCATCTCCCTGCACACAAGTGCTATAATTTCAGGACTGGAGAGCTGTAAGATAATGTCATCATTGCTCCTGCCATCTATAAATAACTGCATTTGGATCTAGCAGAGTCACGTGGAAAAGCTGGCCAGCAACACATACATGTATGTCAGCGTGCCTTCAGAAACCCAAATAATTCTAATAATATTGCATGGAATAAGCTTTAGCTTTCCAAATTTAGCTCTGGTCCATGCACTCACTGCGGCTCACAGAGGACTGCTATTATTTCTTTTTAAAATACCGTTCTTCCTTAGGAAGCTGCTGACGAGGGCATTAGCTGGGTATTGTGCACAGGAGCCGCGCGTGCTGCTGCGCAGACAGACTGCTCCGAG
>VXBB01015240.1:231695-255358 GCA_013399915.1 Illadopsis cleaveri
TGCTCCTCACCCAGCACAGCATGGATGGCACACACTGGAGCTGCTGCTGATCCAGCTCAGCATGGACAGCACACACTGGAGCTGCTCCTGTGCTCCTGACCCAGCACAGCATGGACAGCACACACTGGAGATGCTCCTGACCCAGCACAGCATGGACAGCACACACTGGAGATGCTCCTGACCCAGCACAACATGGACAGCACACACTGGAGCTGCTCCTGACCCAGCAGAGCATGGACAGCACACACTGGAGCTGCTCCTCACCCAGCACAGCATGGATGGCACACACTGGAGCTGCTGCTGATCCCACAGCACGGACAGCACACGCTGGAGCTGCTCCTGATGCTGCACCAAGCTGCAGCACGAGCCTGCCCTGCCTCCTGGGAATGGACCAGGCTGGGACAGCAGAGGAAGTTAACACACCCCTAATCACACATGGAACCGGATTTCAGCACTGATTTTCTACAGCAAGTCTTTTAGAGCAGTGAAAGAGGATGATTTTAAAAATGAAACAAACAAAAATAATTTGGATGCTTAAACAATCCCATGGCAGTAGTGACAAACACAAATAGGAAAGCATTTCAGATCAGTTGTATGCAGCTCCTCAGGGCATTTTCTGGGAAATGACTGGAATACAACCTGACATGGCCAACAGAGCCTGCAGTTTAAGCAAGGCCATGAGACATTATCAGGGTAAGATTTTCATCTTTGGAAGCTAAAACTGAGGAGAGCATGTACTGAGGAGGAGAAGATAAAGGAAGAGAGAGGGCAGCAATGGACACCGAGTATTTCCCAAGACTTCAAGCACTGTTAATTCTGCAGAGCATTTCCCAGGGACAGAGATTCTGTTTCACTGTCTGTAGAAGAGCAGCAGTTTGTAAAAAAAGCACTGAGCAAACATCCTATCTAAATAGCAGCCATGTCTATTTCATGTTCCCAGATCATCTGGAAAGAAGAATCACCATCAGAATGGACATCAGAACACCAAATACTGCTGTAAAACACACAGTAAGATGCTATCCAAGCAGATGGTAAATAAAATCCTACCTTCCTGGTCAGAATAATTTTGGATTAGCTCCTGCTCCTACTGAAGTTGGTTGAAAATATCGTAATTTTAGTGGTCTGAAGCTCAATCTCTTACATTACATTTACACAACCTCTACCAATATGATCTTTTCTCCTTTAATGCACCATTTCAAATGTACAATACAAAATGTAACTTCTCCTTCATACACTAAGAAGTACTTTCATGTTAGTCTAGCAGGTGACATTTTTAATTTTACTGATGGAAAGTAAGAAATGTGGGAAAGTGGCCAGAACAGAGGATAAAAGAGCAAGAGAAATTAGAGCAAAAAAAGAATATATTAAAGATAAGGTTTCTGAAAGGTTACAGATATGTTATTACATACAGACTGTGCCTGGCTACTTCATGTCTGGGGACTATATAAATGGCCTTTCACAAACACATAAGGACTGGCTCCTTCCACAAGGAACTTGAAAGAGATGCAATAAAATTTCAAAACCAAGATGTCATGGGCAAAAATTTCTCAGGGAAATTAACACAGGAATGTCTTCTGAAAGGAGCTGGTTGAATGAAAGAACAAATCTGCAGTCGAGTATTACGAAATTTTCTCTAAGGGGAATAGACTGTGGTAATCTTGAAAACATAAGGGTGGAGGAAGAGATGAGGTTACCCTCAAGAGTAACAGAAACCCAGAGAACAAGGACAAAGGGAACAAGGACCAGACCTGAGGGTGCTGTTTACTTAATAAGAGAGAAGGTAATTAGATGGGCTCCAAGAAGGTGGGATTTTATCATGTACTCCCACCTCCCTCATCTCGCTGTGTACTTTTCATCCTGTATTTTACTTTGAGAACAAGTTTCTACTACATCTTCTTCCTGATTAGAGGTTTTCCATGTAAGAAAGGCCTCCAAAAGCCAAATAATCTAAATTTGGCCCAATTCAAATAATATTTTATGCAATACCCATCTAGTCTTGCCTACTGCAACATAAAACAATCTGCATTGGCAATCTGCAGTTTGATGCTATGAAAACTAGAAATTACAGCACTTCAAAATACTGTTGAGAACATCTCGTTTGTTCTCTCTTGGATTTCTCATGGATTGTTAAGATCAATTTAGGATACAGCTCCAGTTCTACTGGCTGTCAAGAAGCAAAAAAACCCCACCAAAATCAAAAAGGCAGGCATTGCAGCTTGACTGTGGTGTTGGCCAAAACAAAATGGTAAAAAACTCCATTTTTTAACTTCCTACACAACATAGTTCTTCTCTCTCTGTCTTCTGAGTCATATTTGTTCATGCTACTAAGAAAGCCCCACAGAGCCAATATCACTAGGGAAGAACAAGATGTATTTTCAACAAGACAGTTAGTTGATTCCAATTGCTGCAAAACCTTTATTTTCAGAAATTATAAAAGAAGCAGAAGAAACACTCTGAATTTCGGCTTCCAGCTACTATAACTCATGAAGTAGAGATATTTAGTATTTAGAGCTAACAGCAGCCATTGTCTGTTTAGGAAGGTAACTTTGGAAAGATGGCACTGTGATTTTTTTCTACCTTTAGAAGTACTTACAGTCATTAGGCCAGAAATATTGTTGGTATTTCCAGAATGTCCACAAAAATCCTACATGTCAACACTAATGCAAAACATTTTAAAGGTAGCCATAATAATAATAAAAAGAGAACAGGACCAAATATTTTCAAATTGTAAAATGCTTCAGTTTTTGAGAAGCGGGATCCACTTCTAAATATTCAGGCACATGTTAGTAACTATCTGTAACAATTATTGTACAACAGTATCCTACATCAGATGTTTCTCTAGTGCAGAACTGAGCACTGCCAAGTGATCAAGACCACAAGATACACGTGTAAACAAAGCACTTCTTTTATCTGCAAGTCGCTGATAAACACCAGCTAATCCTCACCTAATCCTGTGAACAGAACATCATCCCAGCTTCACAAAGGGGGAATTTAAGGCAGTGAACTAATCCTTTGGGGAAAATACTCAGGTTAGAGTGCCAGGGAGACTAGTTACTGCTGAGGGACGCTGAGGTACTGACTGGTAGGGCTGTGTGAAAATTTCTGTCCCTTCTGACACATTTCTGCTGCCAAGCCTATCTGCACTTCCTGAGGAACCTCTCGGGGCAAATGTTGACAAAAAGACCAGGAAGGAGAGAATGAGCCTGGACATCAACATGGAAACAGGATTTTCACATCTATACACCAGGGTGTGCTGAGCAGAGAGAGGAACTTCTCTGGAGGAGGATAATGCCAGTCAATAAGGACATACATTCACAGTCATTCACAGCATCCTGAAGAGGAGAGGATCAATGCACTCAGCATCAGATGAGGGATTAAAGGCTCTTTTCCTAGCCTGGATGCAGACCACTAGACCATGCTAATCTGACAGGAGGAGTTCCTGCAAGGCAGCTGAAAAAAAGCACAGGCTTATGTAGCAGAAAATAAAACAGGGATTCTAAAAACTCACTGCAAATTCTTGCCCCAACAAATGCACCAGTGAATGCTGGAGAATAAATAACAACAAAGTGGCAAAGGCTAAAAATCTTCCTTTTAAAGTGGCTTTCCATGCACATGCATGTTCTGGGAAAGCACTCAACCCTGCAGCCTATCTGACACCCAGAGCAACGACCATAGACAACTCCAGCACCAGTCCAACAACCCGAGCCAGATCATTAAATAGAGAAAAGAGGGTTCAAAGCTGAAACCTACCATCAAGCAATCAAAGCTTTAAAGTGAAATAGTCTAGTTCACTGCAGTATTTATAAAAGGTAGTGTCTCAAAGCTTTCATGGAGTACAGACTAAGCCCCTGCTATTACAGACTGGAATAAACTAGTAGAGAAGGTATATTTAAGAAAGCCTTGTAAAGCAAAAATGTATTTCATCCTGAAAAAAATCTAACAATCAAAAAGGACAGCAGAACACAACATGGGTATGCCCAAATGAACAGCTTTGTAAGATAAAAGGGATGTATTAAAAAAAGGCATAAAGACTTCATAAGAGAAGACTGGAAGAATGTTACATGATTTACAGCAAACATTACTATAGGTATCATGATGAAACAAATGATAACTTTCTGTCAGACAGGTTCCTGACTAGCAAGTTTCTGCAGATAGACACTGATTAAAAAACAACTAGCAAAATCCACAGTCTGGACCCCTGTGGACTAAGGTGAGGGAGAAAGAGTAGAGAGAAGTACAGGCTCTGCACTAATGAGCAGTAACAAGAGAGCAATTAACAAAGACAGTTGTAATCTCTTGCAACTGATACTGCTGTGTTCCAGACATTCTATGACTTGAAGTCATAAGGTCTTTACTAAAGACCTCTTTTAGTAAAGATGAAAAACTACAGTGGATGAAACCAATGGTCTCTTGAGTTCACAGTGTATTTTCATCTGTCCAAGGCAATGAAGAGTATTTCTGATATGCTTACTTTATCAGATGCACCTTACAAGGGTCAGAGAAGCCCCTTCCAGTGTTTGGACAGGCAACATCAGCTCAGACATTTTAAATAAGAACCTTGCACATTTGTAGAACTGAAAACACAGCAATCTCAATCCGAACATACATGCAGGAAAGTTATAATTAACTCCCCATTCCAGCTGAACATTTAAAAAGCAGGAAATACTCCTTTCTTAGACACAAGCTCCCAGCAGTGTCTCAGTGAACATGAGTCTTTCAACATCTTTATCCAATCTGATGATACACGGTTTGGGGTTTTTTTTAATTCTTTGGGAAATTGCATTTAATCCAGATAAAAATTGGCTACCTAAATATCATGACTATTACTACAGAGAAGAACAAGTGCAAAAAAAGCAGTGTTCAGCAGTAAGGTGAAAAAACAAAAATATTAATCTACTTCACTCTTAGGAGCAGAGACTGTCTCTTCAAAGATGTTGGCAGAGTGCTTAGCACAACTCTGATTTAGATATGAGCACCAACCAAATAGTAATAACTAATAACAGTTAATAAAACAGTTCTTCTGTACCTGGCATTAATGGTGGAAAGAATGAGGATCATACAAGAAGCTGCCCAATAAAATATTAAGAGTCACAGTACCTATATGTGGTGAAATCATTTATCATTCTAAATTATTATCAAAACCATCAAAAATATTATGTTACTATGTGCTGCCTCATGACTAGCACCATGGGGACTTGTCAGTTTTGCATTTACCTTGCTCAGTTTAAAACTCCATATTAAGGAATGTTTTGGCTATTAATTTTAAAGTACACTCAGAACAAGGCATAAGAAACTACTGCCAGTGACTACAAGAAAAAGTAGCTGCTTGTTACTTGCTTAAAACAGGGTAAACACAAGTAGATAAGCCAAAGACTTAACAAAAAAAAAAACAGAGTGCAAGAAACAAAAGAGCAAACAGAAGAAAGGATGGACAGAGTGCACGAGGGCAAGGTTGCCATGCACTAAAACTCCTGACAGGAACGGACACAAGAAGCAGGAGGTCACTGCTGAATTTGTGTTTGGAAACAGTACACAAGACAGACCAGATCTGAAGATCAGCTCAGGAAAGAACAGGAGAAAAGGGAAGGAAAACTGGCAGGGGGAAAACGTTTGTGTGGGCAGTGGGAAGTGAAACAATCTCATGTTTCATGAACTCTCCCATTATTCCCTTGCACACCTGCCATGTCCCAGTTTAAGAACAACTTGTCTACCAAGGACTGGAAAACAATGAGCTCCCAACAGGCACTGGAGGATGCTCAATTCCCAGAGCTGCTAAGCCCTGCAGCAGGCTGCAGGCTGAAGAAAGCTGTGGGTCAGCTCAGGAGTGAAAGCAACAATTCAGAACACTAATTGCCCAACTCCTACGATTTTAATTAGCCCATGGTATTTTTACATGCACAGAAGTTACCTACGATTTCTTCGTACAAAGAGTGATTACGCTGGGGTTTTTGGATGATTTATAATTAACCCAAATTTTCAGTTCCAAACAAATTCAAGTCTAACCTGTGATGACTGAACTTGAGAAAATTGATGAATAAAAATGCTCAAACACTTTGGATATTTGACGAAAAGTGATGATATGAGCCTCGCTCCCCCTTACTCTAAGCAGTCACTGTAGTTCAGAAAGCAGATGGGCCCCATTTAGATTTAATTGACACCTCAGTAACTGCAAGTCAAGCCAGAACACAGGTGCACCTGAGCTAACCCTGACTGTCTGTGCAACCACAGCAGCCAGAGAGCCTCAGGCAGGGATGTGAGGGGGTGCAGCCCTCTGTGTGCACACCTCTAACCAGGGAGCAAAAGGAGCAGACAGGGAGGTGATGGAAAAAATGGCACCACAATTATTTCATCTTCAGAGAAAAAACTGAGATGATGTTTCATGTTATTCAAGTGAATTCCAACACCTCTATTGCTCACAATATGATTTCAGGTTTTACAGCTTGCTCCTACTAGGAAAACAAACTGTGAAGAATAATAAAAAAATATCATGTAACTGAACATTTAAGCTGTGTATTACTCCACTATTTGTAAATTAGTATTCCATTCTGAACAGATACAGTAAAATAAGTTGCAGTCAATTTAAATTAGATCAGTTCAACAGTAACATATTCAAAAGGATCCACTTTATAAATCTCTCAGCTTCCCTATTTTTTCAGGTGGGAAATATCACATACTTTTGATAGCAGAACATGCAAACGTCCCGACAGGAAGCACAGGACAAGAGATGTACAAGAGCAAATGCTGTGATTTTTCTGAAATCTACAGCTCAGTGACTAGACACTGATGACATGACTGATTTCTGTGCTCCATGTGACTCACAGCAGCTGCCAGAGAGGTCTGGCCTCGCTGCTGCTGCCTGGGCTCTGCCTGCTCAGCTGTAAGTCAGGCTGGCGCCTGAACACGCTGGTTAGTGCTCAGAGCTGGGAGCACTTCAAACGTGGGCAGACACGAGGAGATCTTCTGAGATTTTCTCTTCTAAAGCCAAGGAGGTCCCTTGTGAGTACTTACAAACCACAGTTATTCAGCTGCCCATCAGCTTAGCCAACACTGGGTAGATTTTTTTTTTTTCCTAAATGACAAAAGAATCTTCATGTTTTTGCTACTCAAAGGCCACCATCTTGCCAACTGGGAAACACTCTACTCTAGAAGGAAAAGATCAATAATTTGTCCTCTTCATAAACCATGTCCTAGCCTGCTCTCTGAAGTACAAATACAGTTTCAAACACACACACAGATTCTTCTTCCCTTCCCCTTTTTTACCTTTCCCTCCTCTTTTCCCCCTTCATTTTTAGATGTCTACTTTGTTACATTTCAGCCTGAATTGTTAAAACCCAACAAAAGGATAAGTCCCAAAACCAGTCTCATGATTAGTATGATGAGCCCTAACAATCCTGCCTTTATTAGAAATATACCTAAGATTCAACTCCAATGTACCTATCCATGTAGGACTAATTAAAAAATGCTCTGACAAGCACTTTAATTCCACAAAGACTGAGTGGTAAAATTATCTTTGTAACTGCTGAAATAAGTTTGGTGCTACAATACTGGCTAGAGCACATGACATAAAGAAGATTTTCTTTTCTACTTTTGCTGGTGATACCGCCAGAGAGACACTTCTTAGACCAAAGAGATAATCCTTAAACCAAGTGCAAGAGGGATCTGTTCACTTTAGTAATTTTACCTCGACTTGCTGAACTGCAATTTTCACTTTTAACTAGATACTATAGTTGTTCATGAGACACCTTTTCATTTTTACAGCTCTGAAGACTGGACTTTGCAATGCAGACGTCTTGAGAAATGATCAGGAAAGCTTGTGACAAGCACTTGTTTTAATAGCCATTGGAACACCCTGTAGTTAAAAACAGATAGAGCAGAAGTTTTTTATAATGGCCAATAAATTTTGTCCTCTCATTAGATTTTACTGCGCATTTGTTTATAAAATAAAAAAAAAAGATGAATTCTCTCAAAACCAGCAATAAAATTGGATTATTCTCACGATTATGAAGGGCAGGTAGGCTAAGCCACAAAGGTACCAACTCGTACCTGGAATAAGTTGTAAGATGAAACACAACTGAAGCCAATCAAGGCAGTACCCTAAACTAGATCTCCACTAGCTTCAGAAGTTGAAGTTACCATATTTCAAATTGAAAGATAGGTGCTGAGGTCACAGAGGCCCTCTACAAGGTGCAGCAAAAGGTAAATAATAACAGTCTGAAATCTGAATTTGATTCAGCTTCTGACTTCCTCTGCAAGCATGAGGCAGTTCTCAGTAGAAAGATGAGATGCCAGAGAAGAAAATTTCTCCTAAAACAGAGACACTCTGCTAGAGAGGCTCAATAGAGCCTTGCTGCCCAGGAAGATGATCTATCACAGACAAGACTAATTGGACACTGGATGTTTGACTCAAACCTACAGATTACTTTCAAGCAATCTATCGTTATATTTTTAAAATAATAAAAATAAATAGAATAGGCACTGAAAGTGTGCTTTGGAGAAAAGCCAGATGTTGCAGAAGTTGCTTTGTCTGTGAGTACAAAAATACAGCTTCACTCACTCACAAGAGAAACTATTCATGCCAGAAAGAACACTGGATAATTTGTAGGTCTTTGCAGGGTTCCTCCTTCTCCACCCCAAGACTCCCTTTTCCTCAAAACAGCATGAACCAGACAGAGCTTTTTGCCCCCTTACCAGTCTTGAATATTTTAGGTCTTGTGTGAGTGAATCGTAAAGAACTGTGACACAAAGTTCAGTTTAAACAAGTGCCAAACAGGAAAGCACTTATTACTGGTTTCAAAGCATCCTTTGTGCAAATGACTACAGTAGAACATGAACAAAAAAAAAATAAATTTCCACACAGGCAACGTGACCAGAGTCCATCTTCCAGCCCAGTGCAACCAGCAGGCAGACAGTACTGTCTCCTTTAGCTGCTTTCTCAAACTGACCTTGTTGATTGTGAAGGCCTGGTACCAAATTTATAAAAANACAGGCGATGGGAGATTGAAATCACATGGAAAACTAAAGGTGTTTAAAGCATTCATCCAGTCTCGGGGAAGAATTTAAATGGAACATGACAGTTGCAGATGGCACACTTCTGGGTTAAAAAAAGACAACATGTGGAACACAAAAAAAAAAGGCTATGGACAAGTGGATGCCTCACTACATTTTGTTTTGATGAAAATTACCATTTGTACAAGGTTAAAATATGAGTGGGTTTTAAATCTGTACATCCTTTCAGGATAAGGGCACAGCAGTGTAAAAATTACACAAATGCATCAATTTATGATAATGAATAGAAACATGGGACATAAGAAAACAACAATAGTACTTCTATCCCTGCTACTTAAGTCAAAGGCTCATTGTTCAATTAAATATAGTATGGTTTTGGTTTCTCTGCCTTAAAAAACTAAGCAAACAATTAAAAGATTCAGAGATCAGCAAACACAACTGAAGAAACAGACACCTGATGGAGTAAATGGTAAAAAACTGCATTATTGATAAACACCAAGCATCATGGAAAAGTTACACTTGACAGAAAGGTTTCAAAATTATGTTGCTAGTATTCAGAAAAGAATACTTTTTTACTACCACTAGGTTTTTTTCCTTCACACAGTCAAGTGCATTGAAATCCCTATTAGGAAGTATTTATGAAGCCAAGAACAGAGTGGAACTTAAAGTAAAATTAACCATTTATATGTACACATGCTCACTGACATTGGAAAATATAAATGACATAAATGGACATTAAACATTAGCTCTTGTTCTTAGAAGTACAGCAAGTTTCATACGTTTGTCACACGTGACATCTCAGATCAGAAGTACAAGAAAAAAAAATTAATTTTTTGAAATGTAGGTGACTAACTTCAAAAAAGACCTAGCAATTATTCCTACTTAATGATTCCATTCAATGTTTACCTCTCCAATGAAAGGAAGACACATAAACTTCATGTATTAATTAAAAAGGAAACAGACTTAACTAAAAAAAAAAAGTGACAAACTGGAAAATCATGATTAACAAACTGAAGGCCAGAAAATAAGAACTGACTCATACAAGCCTGATGCCTATACAAAGTGCTGGAGCAGTGCATTTCAAATCAATCTGTTCATTCTAGGCAATATGTATAGTGGGACAATTATTTGTTTTCTTTTCTCCAATGTTTAGTCACCATAAAAACCCTCTACATGAAAACAGCTTGTGCTTTACAGTTCTAATGAAGCTCATAAAAAATTAATAGAATGTGAAGAAGGAAACATGATGATGCATAGGGATCATATGGCCAAAAGACAAGAAGTAGGTGCAGGTCACACCTTACGTTTGTATCTAAGGGAGCATTTGAAACCTGAAGGCTGGATTATAGAATGCACACCAGGAGTTGTTAGCTATCATGTCTAAAATGCACATGAACTGCAGAGAATGCATTCAAGTTTCTATATTCTAGGGAATGGGAGAAACAAGTACAAGACAATGAACTCTCCCCTGGTGAAATTTTGAGCGTGGTCAGAAGAGTGCCAAAACCGACATCAATTGCTGCAAGGACAGGATTTTATCTGTTAAAAATTCTCTTTACTTTTCTAGGGCCGTGGATGTTGACCTTGCCCTCTCCATCACAAGGCAACAACCCTTTGGTTCCTGAGGAGAGTGAAAGTTACAGACCTGTGTCAGGCTTTCAGCCCCAGTCCCACATGCAAATGCTTCCCACGGTGGGCATTAGAATTTGAGCGGGGTCACTCAACTGCTGCAGCTCCTCAAGGAGGATATACCAGTGCAGAGTTAATTCCAGTGCTTTACCCTGGAAAACCCAGTGGGTTATAAAGGAGAGAATCCTGCAGTAAATTTGCTACAGAGTCTTCTCAGCTCACCTGGGATTTCTCTGTATTCTCCCAGCAAACTTACACAGGGTTGCTCTTTCAAAATTACGTTGAATTGGGCCAGTAGAACTATTTTGTGTCTTCCGAGCAACAAATGCTAAGGCTGTAAGGTTTGCTTAGGCTAAATTGCCTTCTGATCTCTTATTTATGACACACTATTTCCTCCTGATACCTTAAGAAGAAGTGTAAATACACAAGCAGCAGCAACAAATCAGATTAGAAACAGTATTGGAGAATGCAGTTCAGAACTGTGTTTAATTCATAAATCCTTAGCTTATGCTATCAATGTGAGAATCAAACTCTGATAAGCAAATCTAAAAAGGCTTTTTTAAGGTTCCTCATTTATCCTCTTTAATCTTAAGAGTGCCTGTTCTAAAACACATTATGAGAATAGGAAACTATTGTGAACTAATGTTCATTAACACCAAAGGCTGGGGAAGACAGAAATCAGGTGCAGGTAGCAAATAATGAGAATCCCATTCATGTTTAAGAGCTGTGTTTGTTCATAACTAGATGTGGTAGATTGCTAACTAGGAAAAGGAAGAAGATGATCAGACA
This sequence comes from Illadopsis cleaveri, assembly GCA_013399915.1. Classification (NCBI taxonomy): domain Eukaryota; kingdom Metazoa; phylum Chordata; class Aves; order Passeriformes; family Timaliidae; genus Illadopsis; species Illadopsis cleaveri. Next base: position 243,120 of record VXBB01015240.1, read on the forward strand.
TAATAGCAGGCATTGTTTTCAAAGATGCTCTTCTCTAAGAAAACAATAACCTTCTAGACTTCACAATTCAGGATAAAATTGAAAACAAAAAACTCCTCCCTGACAAGGGAAACTACATCTCTCCACTGCATACACCAGCAGCCTCCTAGTATCCTTCTGAATGATGTATGTGCAACTCAACAATATATCTTGCTATAAACTATCTGTCTACATGATTACACTTCCAGCTGCCATTTCTCTGTAATTTAATGCTAATTCCTTCATGTTTATATTTGATGCTTTTAATACTACTGTTTTCTAAGGCATTTCAAGAAAGTATTTACCTCAATGAGTCGGTACTGATGAAATTAAATGAAACAAAACAAAAACAGTTGCATGAGCCTCTCTGCTGTCTACACTGACTAGGCTGTCTCCAAAACTAATCTGCAACACTCCTCAAGCATATTAGTAACCAACAGGCAAGTTGCTAAGCTCAGAAAGGATGTAATTACAAACACTAATGACTCAGAAGAAGACAGATAGATACTAAAATTATAAGTTGATTAAAGATACCCTTCCACTGACAGGAACAGTGAAAGCAACTGTAAGGCACGTACTAATCCAGTTCTACCATAAACTGGTTAAGACTACTGGTGTCAAGATCAATCATTTGAGTCTTGTTCCAAATCATTCTTCTGCTTATGCCCTTTTGCTGCTCACATCTGTCCTAACTATTATATACCTGTTTATTTAAAGAAAAAGAACATATGGCACTAGAGACACTGAGACAGCAAATGCAGACTAATGGGTACAGCTGTCACACAGGAAAGTCAGGCAGGTACATTTGCCCATCTGCCTTTGCACATACAGCAACAAGAACACTGGCCAGCCCCTTCCCTGAGCAGGAGAGAAATCCTGAAAACCTGCTCTCAAAATTGAGACAAAACCCTGGTATCTTTTGTACATCAATTCTTCATAGGTGTTTTTACCTGAACTTCACAAAGTAAGTCATAAACACTCTTGGCAAGTATAAGCCTGTAAAGCAAAAAGCACATCTAAACTTCACTATTGCTACCAGACACTTGGTTTTCCCCACACTTGTACCTAATATCTTCTTTAACTTAAGGACTTGAGCTTACTAACATCAGATTCCGGTGTGTTGCCTGCCACTGTTGGTATAATGTCATGTTATTCCTGTGCTGAGGGACTTCAGCTATCCTGCTTATGTTTTGGATGTTATAACTCTTAATTCAGCTGCCTTTATTTTGAAATCAGATGACTAGCAGCAGCTTTAGTTATGCAGCCCAAAAGGAGCAGACATCATCTTTCTTGCTGACAGACACAACCTTTCTGCAGAGAGAAGACACACTATCTCTGGGGGAAGGAGTGCAGGGACAGACATGTCAGTAAAGCAGTGTGCAGGGATCAGGATCACCGTGCTGGTTACTTGCAACAGCATGTCCCAGTCCTGACTGCATTTCACCCAAGCTGAGCCTATTGTAGGACTGCAGCTGTTAAAGTTTTGCCTGAACTTAAATTCTCCCACTTTCCCTGTTCCAATGAAAATAGAAACTTTTAATAGTCATTAACAGAAATTAAAGAATTCAGTTTGTGATTAACAGCAGAATTCTACAATTACTGAAACCAAATTGAATTACTGAATTGTTTTCACTCTAAATTGTTATTTCAATAAACTAGCATGCAGATGAAAACACGATTCATTTTCAAATGGAAAAAGTACCTACAGCAATATAATGCAAGCAATCTGCACTGTGGCCTCCTGCCTGCATGCACACAGAGCACAGGAACAGGTGAGGACAGACACGTTACACCTCTGAGTGCAGCAGTTTTCCTCAGGTAGGGAGAGGACACTGCTCTGCCAACAGGCTCCACATGGGAACCAATTTTAGCCCCACCTCAGGTAACACACTGGTTTCACTGAACTGTAACATCAACAGTTAATTCCTGCTGGATTAACAAGACTTTTAGAGAGGATTTTAAATGTGAAGTTCCAGGCAAGTGATTATTAAATGCTAGAAAGAAATAATTATCACACCCGAAGCGCCAGAATATGGAGAGACGTCTCATGTTATTGTCATTTGATCCAAATACTGGTCTATTTGTCAAAACCTAAAAGATAAGGGGAAAAACCCAAAAAACAAACACATTTCTACAGAAGCAAATCCACATGGAAAAAGAAGACCAACAGTAATACTATCTTTGTACAGATCTTTCAAACACAATTAAAGACCATTTGGCTGGAAAATATTGGACCACATCAATTTTGGTGTGAAAGGCGTAGCTGCATTTAATTCATTTACAAAAAGCTTACAGATGTGGTTTAGACAGGAGTTGCTCAACTTGCAAATATGCCTTGCTCTGGCAAGTCTCAATTTTTTTCCAAAGGGTAGGTCACGGCACAGAAGGACAAAAAAATACCCAACCAAGCAGCCTTGGGAATATGTGAAAAATATTTTTCACTCAGAGCCAGAATTGAATATTTTTATACTGAAACCAGGCTAAACTGCTTCTTCAGGGAATTATCAAAGGCAACATAGCTGAGGTTATGGAAAGAACAAGAGGAGTTGGGATGCATTTTGGTCAACAGTTTTGGGCAACTGCAAATTCAGGGAATATGGAAGATGCTGCCATCAGTGAAGTCAAACCCACTTAAATTGAGTTCATCCGTTCTTAGATAGTCCTTTGAACCTGAAACTCAAGATGAAACTTAGGATGGGATCAAGTCCTCCTGGACTGAAACCTATGAATTACGTACAGGTCTGCACCAGTCTGATCCTAAAAACCCCTCTCAAAGAGTAAAGCCACATTTATGTATTTCTGTAATGCTGAGAGGACTCTCCTGAGTAAGTAACACCTTGGTGTAGTTCAAATGATTACCAGTCTTTTTAACAACCAGCCTTTCTTTCTCCCCACAGAATTTGTAGACTAGGCATTATTGATGGATGATCCATGACAAAGAAAAATGATGCTATGAGCAACGGGACTCTTTCAGAGAGATACACTGAAGTACATCCGGGAGAGACTCTTTGGAAATAAATTTGTTAGAACACACACTTTAACCAACCTTGTAAGTTACCATTTTCATGGTAACTGCACTGACCAACAAAACACACAATCCCAGTCTGTATGCACAGAAGCAGACAGCAACAGAGCATTGTCTAGAAAACAGCACTCAGGGAGAACATTGCAAAGTTCAAACAAGCAGTAAGAGATAGTTACTTCCAGGAGCATGGCTCTTCACTCTTCCATTCCTTGGCACCATTTCAATAGATATTCTGCCAGCACAACACCCCTCAAAAAGTTTGATATGTGTGCCTATTGTAAATATGGTTTGTATCAGCAAAGAAAAGTGATTTTGCTAGTTTATAGCTTATACTGATTCCTTGAGTGAAACAAGCAGCATCAGCAAAACACCATTTTTATTGGAGAATGATACCTATTCTAGCATTTTTGCCTGTACTGAGTGTTGTAAATAAGCACAGTCCTTAATGGCATTTCCATGCACACACAAAAGTTTTAAGCACAGATCTCGCTCCAGGTGATTTCATCCTCACTCCACAAAACTCCTTATCATTTATATCTTAATGTCTTTCTTCCAGGGTGCAGAGAAATCACTGAAATCAAGCAATGAACTATCTCCCAAAAGGTACATGCCTTTCACATCATGTAAAATGGAAATTCAGTGGAGAGCAGATAAATTTTCAGAGTTCAGTCTATAAAAAGGGAAGCATATGCAGTTCTGTGCAAAAATGTGAAGGAGTAGTGTAAGATAGGCAGAAGTTACCAGCCTGATGGCAGATTTCTAGCAAAGTTTAACTTGAACTTAGGATGTTAGTAATTCCATAACTATCAGAGAATTGTTGATGTGGTAGCCTCTTCTTCCCCTGCACTTTTCCTCTTTTTCCTGCTTATTTACAGGTGTGTTAAATCAGAACACAGGTCTACTCTATTTCCTACCCAGATGGAGCTATCTTCCTGCTTTTAAGAGAGAAATTACTGTTACTGGAGGAAATCTGATTTTGGATTATTTCACTGCCTGAGTCACTGCTTGTATGTTGATGTTACTACTCATGGAGTATGAAACACCATGTAATTATGAAGAAGAAGGAGAGTTAAGGACAGACCACAAATATCTTGATCATCAATGAAATCTGCAAGAGAAGCTTCTGGAAGGAGCCACTTAAGATATTTTTTCCCCCCTTGGATCCTTTGATTCCTGCAAAACTGATCTCAAAACAGATTACAAAACCAATGAAAATACATATGGGAAAACTCAGCTGTAGACTCCAGTTTTAGATGGTGACAACTGGTAACATTTCTTTAAAATGCCTCAGTCTGTTAACAATCTAAAGCCCTCTGAAGAAGACTTTGAAAAATTTGCCAAATACTATGAGTGAAACTGTACAACAGCTTGAAATGGCATTAATTAGAAGGGTGGCTCATGGCGGTTCCATTGATAGAAAATTGAGAGCCACAAACACCCTTCAGATTAAAGGTAACAAGCACTACTTAGAGTGAGATTTTTGAAAATCTATCAGCTGTTTGACATGCTTTGTGAAGATCAACAAATACAGAGACATTTCAGTGTAAAGACAATGAATAATAAATACTACTTTCACACTAAGACATTAACTTCCATATTGCAGTCAGACAGACATTTTGACAGTCAAAGTACTGCACAAACACAGGCACAGAAACAAAATGTTAGGGGAAAGTGCCATTATGTAAACACAGAGCAGAAAGAAGACAGAACTGAGCTGCAGAGGGAATACTCAGGCTACTACTTAGGACTCCACTGAAACAAGAAATGTTGAACTCTCATACACTTTTGTTTTATGATCAGTCTCTGCTTCATTCAAATCAATTCCCTCATTTCAATCTGCCTTGGGTCACCCTGATGCCTTGTGCAATTTGTACATCCTTGAAACTGATGAGATGGCTGGAAAACCAAATGCCTATTCCAAGTGAAGTGTCTGTCAGCCATTATTTTAGATGACTTGGCCGAAGTCTGAGTGTTCACAGGCTCATGTGCTCTGACTACAGGAGACATACAAATGAGAAGTAGGATGCTCGAAGTAAACAAACCAGTAACAAAAACCACTGAATCTGGGAATCAACACTGAGGATTAAATAACCTAAACACTGACAGAGCTCCCATTTTTCAGTTCATCAGCTTTGTTTCACTTGACACTAAGAAGAACACAGCAGAGAATCAGGACTGGTGAATCTGGACACTTTGGAAAGCTGCTTGTCTGACTGCACAAACTGTTTGCCTTGTTGTTTACTAAAAAAATTTATTTGAAGAAAGGCATCTGATGTCTTTGTAATCCAGCTAAATAAACCACAGTGAGTACTGAAAGCATTCATTGCTCCTCATTTTTTTCACACCATTATCACATCTTTGCCATGACAGCAGAAATAGCAACAGTTCAGGTAATTCCTCTTATAACAGCTAGGCAACCCTTAAAACATTAATCTCCCAGGAGGCAGAAAGAATCCCAAATTTTCATGAACAGGCATTTGATGTTAGAGATGGGTCCTTCTCCCCTCCCTCCACTAAGAAACAATTGTAATCTACTTTGCACTTTTCCAAAATGCTGTGGACAATTACATTCAGAAAAGAAAGTCATTCACACCTGACACTCATATCCCCAAGACAAGCACAGAAAAAATATCTGTCTTGCTGCCACATGGGCATCGTTTTTGCATCTGCTAGCAGCAGCTGATGAGATCATTCACTGGACTGTCACAAAGTAAAAATATTAGCCATCAATATACTCAAGCTCTTGGATCAGAAGAGACAGCCCATCTCATGACACTCAGGGCTGTCTGATGACAGGTTTCATTCCTACACCTCCATTTCTTCTGCTTAGTAGTGGGTGTCCTGGGAGGTTCTTGAGATTTGTATACCAAAAACAAAGAAAAAAGAGAAATATACCTGGAGGAAGGTCAAGATTTCAGGGCATTCCAACTCAGGATTTAGTATTGAGTGCAATTGCTCTAAAAACTGTAACAGGAGTTAATTTTTTGGGGGGATAGGTATTTGTCTATTTGTCCTCCTTACCCAAGAGGCCAATTTATTCCAGCATCTATCCCAATTAAAGTCACCTCAGAAAACCTAAACTATCTTTTAAAATTAATTTTATTTATGGGGCTAATGCCTGCATGCAGTTTAGTAGCAGAACCACATTTTTTTACCTTGCTTAATTATGCTATACGAGAAGAGTAAAAATGTAAAAAAACCCACAACCCTAAAACTGCTGTAATAAAAGGGCTTTTCCTTGCAAAGAAATGGCTGCTGCACGTTTCCCTCTATCACTTATATGGTAAGTCTCAAACAAGACAGCATTTCATTTGCTTTATTTTGGAATAGCATTTTTTTAGCTTTATTCTCTTCCCTCACCTTGCATCACCCTGCTGGTGGTAAGAAACTGAGTCAGCATGGCACCACTTCACAAGCCAAAGCTGCACCACTCCTCAAAAACAAAACAGTGTTAAAAATGTGCAGTAACTTAAAGAAATGGCTCACCTACAACCACTTCACAGAGACAGGAAACTGCTATGAAGTGAGGCTCAGGAATCAGGCTCAGATAAGGTCACCTGCCAAACTTGGCTACAGGCTGCATGTGACACGGTCAAACTGCCTCCTCTACAGCATAGTCCAATTTCTATTGGATATGATACATGTAGTATCTTTCTGCTAATTAACTTGCCATATTAATGACCACCAGGCACTGCATTATAATCACAGGGACACCACTAAAATGCTAGAAAATTACCTTCAGCATTTCCACAGGTAACTGAAAACTAACTAGCAAAAGGTAAACCATCTCAAAATCTCATACTATCCTCTGCTCAGACTAAAGCACAAAGTGGTAAATATGAGTAACTGCAGTGTTACTGCCCTTCCTACACTCACTCTGCAGAGGACATTTATTTCCAGAGGTGTTGGTTCAGCACCTTCTGTGAGCACTTTGTTGAGTCCAGCCTCCCTCAAAGCAAGCCTGACATTCCCTCCTGACTTGTGCCAGCCCTCAGTGCACGCTGTCTGACTAAGGCACATAATGAAATATCCTTATGCTCTCACTTAAAGGAGCAAGTTCCCACAGAAATATCTGCAGACCTTAATCTACAAGTGCAAGAGAATGAAAATAAAAAAGGTATCTGGGACAGAACTGAAGAGACTCCTCATAAAGATGCCAAGGAAAAGATTTTTTTTTCCTCCACTTGCCCTCCCCCAGTTTTAGAAGTATTAATAGGAAGTAAAAACAAAACAATCAAGTAATACCATTTCAACCAGGTCAAATGTGTGTTGAAGCGAAGGTAAGAAACCACTTAAAGCTCTCACAGGATTATAAGCCCCTTTGACAGGTCTGATAATTTTAAAGGCTTAATTCCATTACAGTATCTGGCAGCCTGCAAGGGCACATTTTACTAACCATAGGCCACTAGGTCACAACAGATGTTGACAGAAAACATTAAAGGTTAAGTAGATGTAAGACCATAAAACACTTCAAGCTGCACAGTGCCAGCAATGTTTAGTAGCAGCCATGGAGCTGTTTGAGAGGAGAAAACAGTGGTTGAGTCCTGCCCCCACCTGCAGTCCCAGGGAACCCCAGCAGAATCAGATGGCCAGCACAGGCCATGCTTCCACCTCATGATAATCTTTTGGGCTGTGTCAGAGCCCAAATTTCCTATCTTGCTTAAAACTCAGAGTGCAAGATCAGATTAATTGAGCTGAAGAAAACATAGCCACACAACAGATTTCACTAGTCCTCTTCATCTGGCAAACACGGTCGTACCACAGAGGAGCAGCAGGGCTGGAGCATCCTGGTAGCCGAGGCCAGGCCACCTGCAATTGCCTCTGTGCAACTCTGACTTGGAAAAGTAGCACTCAGAGTCTTACTGTGATGAAGATCCAAGGCAGCAGTTACAACAATTTAGCAAGAAACAGTAATTTTGCCTTCAATACCCCACAAAACTTCCTCAAGCACTGCAACGTAACCACTGCAGGTGGCAACGCTCACTTCAACTCCCCCTGAGAGTATTTATGCAACTTATACATGCAGTTAAAACTTCAACATGTAATTTGGATTGCTCACTCTTGAGGGGTGCCTAGATACACCAACAATGGCCATAATCACAGAGCTAATCTTATTTCAGCCACTAAATATGAAACCTAATATCTGACATTCCAAACTAGCAGAAAGGAAAGTAATGCACAGATCATTGCCTGTGTGCATGGAAGAAGCTTGAAAGCTGCTCTCTTCTGCATACTGTCTTTCTACAAGGCACTATGAGAATATACACAAAGATCTTCTGCTTTTTCTCTTCACTATGCAAAAGAGCTCCCTTGAATGACACCTATCTGGATAGTAAATTGCCAATACCACAAACAATTAAATTAACAGCAGTTCAATATGTAAGGGGGTGGGAGCTGACTACTGACCAAATTTGACATACAAATAGCCTGCTAATTTGTCAGCAAGCCAAAATAAATGGAATGGGCTGGCTACAGGTGCAGGTAAACGCCTCAGAAATAGACATCAATAAATCATTTAGCTCTCTATAACATTTTAGATTACAGCCATTTAACAAGGACATTTTTGCCTTTGCAACATGATTCATGAGTGCTTCAAGTGAGTCATTTGAAGTCAGCACTTCAGACGGGACTTTCAAACTTCCATTTTTTGATCTCCTATAACCTACTCTTCACTTAGCAAATATTACAAACTGTATCTTCTGTTCTGCTTATCCCAAAATACAAAATACAAGATTATGGGGTATTGCACACTAATGATCAACTCTCCGAAGTCCCAAACTCTCTCTGTGAGAGAATTAAATTGCCTGATCTTTTTTAATAGATATAGAGACAAAGAGGAAGTTTGCTGAATGTCAGGCAAGCCAGACAGCCAACATCCTAGTTTTACTACATGTATCTAGTAGGATGGAAAAAGAGTGGGTCATCACATATTAAATGTGTTCCTTACAAGTAAAAACCATTTGGTCCTCATAAATTTCCATCTCAAGTACTTCTTCAAAAAGCCAGCCGGCAAATAACTGTTCTGTCTGCTCAAAGACCATCTGTGGGGCTGTGTTTCTATCAAAATGATACAAGGTGCCACAAACAGTACTAGACAGAAGCTTAACTGCATGTTCTAAAGAAGGTCAGTCTTGTACTAAAACCAGAAACACAAAATACACAAGGACCATCTATGCTTCTATTTTGCAAAGATCTTAACAGTATATTTATAAGTTGTGAAGTCATTAAGTAAAAAAATTGAAACCTTCCATTACTAATGGACTAAGACCATATATAAACTTACATGAACATTTGTTTCTAACCTGGTTCTACTTCAACTTGGGTCTGATGAAGCATACTTCTTGACAGACAAATCACTTCAAGGACCTTCCAGGTAAATCAGCCAATTAAGGAATTACAGTATTTCCATCCCTAGGAATAGCTAGAAAACATATATAACCATTTGGAAAGTGGGCTAGAACAGGACAATTTAACAGTACTTGTCTATGTGCAAGACAGTTTCTAAATTTCTTCCAGACTAACCTCTCAACTGCCCCATTGCCAGAAAAACAGTAGGAATGCAAAGGTGTATAGGAACATGGAGAACTGCTGGTTAGTTCCAAAAATATGGTATTTTTTTACATCTAGTATAGGAGGAGATTTTACACACCTACAACTTCACATGACAGCCAGGCACATTGCCAAACACCCATTTTAAACCAGAGCTAACAGCCAAATCAGGACAGAACCCCCAGTTCAGCATCACAGTCCACTAAAGTGAACCATGAAACTTAATGACAAACACAACCAGCCTGACACAATTATGCAGAGTATCTGTCTGAGCAGGAAATCTGGAGTTAAAACCACTGACAGCAGCAAAATGAGAAGGCTGAGAAGTATCCGTGGCAGACCCCGTTAACAAAACCAGGGTAGAACAAAAGCTGCTCAAGGCAGTCAAATAACAGCCTGTGATCAATAGAAGCAAATACTGCTGGCAGATCAAGCAGGATCAAGACTACATAAGCCACTGCAATCTGTATGAATAAGTAAATCATGACAGGCTCCTGTGAAAGCCATGCTGTTAGGCTGATGCTTGAAAACCTTAACTTTCTAAAACAGTTGGATAGTGTCAGTAGATGAGACAGTAAAAGTACTGTTAACACCCTTCTTTCAAGTCTGGCCCAGTATATGGATAAGTGAGTGGCACTAAGTGGCACAACACCCCCACCCCAGTATTTTTTCTTTTCCTACTACATACTAATGCAGAAATAAGGTTATTAATAAATGTTAAATATATTAAACCATAAGAGCAAACACCAGGTCAGTAAAACTGGGTAGCACAGCTAACTGAGAACTGAAGGGAGTCCTGTGGCAAACGCCCATTAGTTCTCCATTACCTTCTCAGGTTGGCCATGAAAAGGTAGTCAAGAATAAGTGAAGGAGTGCTTTTTATGGGAATCCCAGTTCTTCCCATCTGCCCTAGTTCTGCTTCTACCGAAGCTCTACTCACTCTATTTGTAACCAAGTTAGGTCAGAATGATTTTGAAAATCCAGTACAGATAGTTTTAACGATAAGACTGGGAAGGAATGAACCTCTCCAGGTACTGTAACCCTATATCCAAACAGCATTCTAACAAGCTTGCATTAACCAACAATTGTAGGATTTTGTCTGCTTCCAGGATGTCAACAAAGACAAGAGTCCAGCTTGCCTACCTCCTGAAACTTAATTTAATAGATGCAAGGGGCACTGAGGAGGTATAAAAATCACAAACTACTAACAACAAAATTCAGTTTGAGAATTAGAAGTTTTTAAACAAACATTAAGGGTTACCCATCAAAATGTTCAGAACTGTACTTCAGTTACAATAAACAAGAATTAGGAGCTTAGCTGGCTGTCAGAACATTTTATTGGTACTAACAAGACAACTGAGAACAAAATTAAGTTTTGTTGTTAGTTTGGTTTTTTTTATGAAATAGGTAAAACTGTCATGGGTTGCACTGGATTACTGTCAATAGAATGATCCCAAATAAGCTAAGAGTCAGGATTAGTAACACAGTCCAGAGAATATTTAAGAATGATCCAGGTCAAGAACTGAAGAAATGTATAGTATTTATTAGAGGTGGGCTGAGTGGCAGCCTTCCACACTGCTGAAGCAATTACTGTCCCAGTGTCACTCATTTTTCTTTATAACTACACTTTGTCTTGATTTTAAGGAGAAAATTCTTCAAGCAACTTCCAATTAAAAACAGAAACAAAACACCTGTCTGTGTTCTTTCTGGGTTTCTCCTGTTTCCTTACTGAATTGTCAGCAAAAGCCAGACTGGCTGGCTGCTTTCCCCCTGATGATGAATGGATGTGCACTCTTCCCCATGCCTTGAAAGCTATTGCTGCTTTGCTTTACTGTGCATTGGTGTACCTCTCACAATTAGTGAAACAGCCATTTCATTTGAGGGCCAGCTCATCACTTTACATGCTGGTTTAAAAGGCTTTGCCCAGTAACTTCAAATGGGTTTTAGCTACTTCTAAATATAATATTTTATATATAAATGATAGTTACTTCTAAATATAATGTTTTATATACCAAAACATTGTTTTGCTTCAGCATTTTAGAAGAAGGTATACCCCATATATAGGAATTTTGGTTCTTATCCTGCTGTTAGAATAGCCAAATGATATTAACTTAATTTATTGTTTCAAGTGTGTTAACTTTTAGTTATTTTTAATTAATTTTCTTTTTTCTTTGCTTTGCTTACTTCAAAGAAACAGCCAGTAACACCACACTACAGATGTCACGTCTACTGGCCTTTTTCACAGAACTTTCTGGTTTCGTCTGGAGAGGCAGTACAAGGAAAACAAACTCTAGGAAATGTAGCGGACACGCAGTGGGGTCATTTGTCACATGATTTTTTTTAAAACCCTCTGGATATGTCTCTGTTGCATCCTGCAAGGTAGCAGAAGTAGTGACCCATCTGCTCAGCCTGCACAGCTCTCCACATGCCCAGCAAGGCTTCTGAGACCTCAGTCAGATCACCCAGCCTCAGCCTGCAGAGCTCTGAACTACAATGCAGCAAGAGCTGAGCAGCGCTGGGAGGAAGCCACTTTTCCCCACCCTATTTTTTTTTTTCCTTGAGCAAAAACCTTGCTGTCCAGCTGCTTACAAGCAGTTTCATGGCAGTCTGTTAGGAGCAACTTCTGTTTGTTCCACCCGAGAGAAAA
>VXBB01015240.1:259207-304717 GCA_013399915.1 Illadopsis cleaveri
CCCCCGGAACCAACTTACCCCCGAGTTACATCCCATTCACCAGCCTGGGCTTCCTCTGCCGCCCCTCCTCTGCGCGCCTGCCTCCGCTGCTGCAGAGAGGCCACATATGTCTGCAAACACTTCTAGGCAGAAACCAGCCAGTGCAGAACAAAGACAGCCGGGGTTGCCTTCATCTCAGCACAAGGCAGCCAGTAGCTATTTTCAAGCTTGTTCGCTCTCCCCCTCTGAGGGCACCCTGCTCTGTTTCTCCCTCTCTCTCTCTCCTCTTTGCCTGTCCAGCTACTGCACAACACACATCAATTATTCATTGCTTGTCTCCCGGTTTCCAGGCAAAACCAATCACAGATGGAGTCTTGCTAATGGGCTCATGCCGTACTTGCCAACAGGCTATTTGTGCTCAAGCTACAACCCTCTAGAGACAATAAAGAGAATCAGGTTAAGCTTTAAAACTTCACACGTACGCGAACAGACCTAAAACGGCGATAGACATGTAAGCATCCCTATGACATTGCTTAGGAGTACGTCTTCGGCATACAGCATGGCAGAAGGCTGCTGTAAATCTTCCGAGAGGGTTTTAAGAAAATCAAACACTCAGAAAAATCTCACCTCAGCTGCATGTTACTGATATTGATGGTTCTCTTTTCTGTCTCTAGTGATCCATGTCTTGCTTTCCCATTACACAGAGAGGTATGTCCTTCTCTCATTCTCGTGCACGCACACGCACACACACACACACGCAGCCACAGCCACTTTGCCAGAAGGAAGAGAGAGAAAGAGAGGAGGAAAAAAAAAAAAAACCACCCAGGCAGCTCACATTTCAAACTTGCAAGGAGGGGTGGTGCTTAAAACGCTAGGACAAAGCCTCTGTCTCTGGCACCCAGCCAAAATACTAAAATAAATCCCCTCGATCAATTAATTGGAAGCAACACTTGTTCGAGCCCGCGTAACAAACCATTAAGGGCACCGGGGCTGAAAAGTCTTGANGCCGGCCGCACACTGCTCCCAAGACATCACCCGTTCTCATGCCACTGCCAGTTCAGGCTGCCCACGAAAGAGTTTTAAACACGTCCAGCTGTGCCTGCGGTGGTCAGCGTTCCAGCTGAAAAAAAACAACCCAAAACAACGCAGCAAATAGTCAACCCCCAGGAAGCTAATGTGACAATTCTTTGCTGCCTCTCAAAGGGAAAACTGGCAGTTTAAGTTGTGGCCAGCCCAGCACCAGCCTTTTCCTGCCACCCTCCTCGGTGCAGAGCCACTTCCTTCCCCGCACAACCTGCACAAAGGCACCTCCACGTCTTAAAGGCGCACCCGGCCCTCTCGCAGTGAAGCAGCCGGCAGGTTCCAGCGAGAAACAAACAAAATAACAANCCCGCAGCCACAGCCACTTTGCCAGAAGGAAGAGAGAGAAAGAGAGGAGGAAAAAAAAAAAAAACCACCCAGGCAGCTCACATTTCAAACTTGCAAGGAGGGGTGGTGCTTAAAACGCTAGGACAAAGCCTCTGTCTCTGGCACCCAGCCAAAATACTAAAATAAATCCCCTCGATCAATTAATTGGAAGCAACACTTGTTCGAGCCCGCGTAACAAACCATTAAGGGCACCGGGGCTGAAAAGTCTTGAGATTTGGGAAATCTTATACCCTTGCTTCCCCCCTACCCTGTTTGCTGAATGCTTTTGACGAAATCCATCAAACTAGTCATGCTAATTAGCGTNCAGCAAATAGTCAACCCCCAGGAAGCTAATGTGACAATTCTTTGCTGCCTCTCAAAGGGAAAACTGGCAGTTTAAGTTGTGGCCAGCCCAGCACCAGCCTTTTCCTGCCACCCTCCTCGGTGCAGAGCCACTTCCTTCCCCGCACAACCTGCACAAAGGCACCTCCACGTCTTAAAGGCGCACCCGGCCCTCTCGCAGTGAAGCAGCCGGCAGGTTCCAGCGAGAAACAAACAAAATAACAAACAATAAAAACAGGAGGAATTGAAAAAAAAAATACTGTCTCTCCAGCAAAATTCCTTTCAGCGAAAAAATGGCCCCAGCTTCCCTTGCCATGCTTACAGTCACTTAACTCTGCTTCCCAAACATCTTAGCAGAGAGTCGGCAACATGACAGATCGGAGCAGCAAACTATCACAGATATCAAAGAGCAGCTCTTCTCCGAAAAATGATTCCACAAAAAAGCATTGTCAGATTTCATGTTCTTTTTTTTTTTTCCCTCTAGGGAATCCACTACACACAGGTAAGAGTTATGTGTGCTCTCACTTCACTTCCACTCCTGATGTAGGATCTCAAGGTCAGCCTGTCAGACAGGGTTATTGCTTTCTCTCCACAGCCATCAGACCAAGCAGAACTGCAAACCAAACCTTCCAGACTTGATGCAACCTCAGAGCTGCACAAGTGTGGCTGAAGGAACACTTCACAACAACACGGCTGCTACAGGTGATCCAGGGCTCAGCACTGGGCCAGTGCCCATAGCACACAGTCTCTCCAGGCTGGGCAAGCTTCCAATGAGGTTTTCAGAGATGCAGGTGGACCCACGGGGCTGCTGGAACAAACGCTTACACAAAATGAAGTTTCCATTGCAGTTGGTCAAACTTCAGATTCAGTCACATGGAAGAAAAGTACAGAGCCTTACACATTTTTTTCATTGCCTTTCAGAGCAGACAGATGCTTTAAGGAGGTGTAAATTATACAGCTAGACTGGCAGAAGAGAGATAGGAAGCACAAGTTTTAGGGGACTGTCAAAGCAATGAGAAGTATGTCAATAATCCAAAACAAGGACCAAATTGCCCTACTAATGTAAGGGCACTGAGCTCAGACTTGGTGGACATGAATGAAATTGATAATTGCTCAAATGCCACATGAATTCTTGATAGAATGAACATTTCTGTGCTTGTTTCAGGTTTTACTTCATTTACAGAGTTTTTTTCACACAATTCATAAGCTATCATGGTGTTTTTCCTATTTTGAAAAAAACACACAAAGCAGCAACAAGAATGTATCAGGTGGTCGCGAGGTCCCAGGTACTAAGATTGGCTCCTTCCTCATAAAAGCCTCAATTAAGTTATTTTCTTAATCAAGGTTGAAAAGTAATTTTAATTTTTTTCTGTATAGAAAACACATTACCCAGTATCCTGTATTTTTTTCTCTACCTACCATCATAAGTGGTATTTCTCTGCAATTAAATTGCTCCTTCTAGTGTAACAGAGTAAGTTTCTCTTTTAAAGCTGCCTGTCTTTTCAGAGGAAGTGGTTTAGTGTAGACAAATCACTTATCTAAAAATTATGTACTTACTTCTCCTTTGACAAATCTTCAGCAGGTTTCTAATCCCACCCTGCCACTTGAAATATCACTTTCTGTGATGACATTTGAGTCACAGTTGTCAGAAGCATCAGGCTCTGTAGTCAAATGGATTAAATCACACTTCATAGCATGCAGTATTTTGAAGAAGGAGTGGTTTATCATTTGTAGAAATTAATCATAACAGTTTTTTCTCTAGGGCAAATTCCCAATCATTTTTAAAGATTACTATGTTTAAGCCCCTCTGACAGCAGTATGTCAAATTACATCACAAGGAAGGTTATCTCAGGCAATGGTAACTATGAACACAACTCACTGAAGACACACACTAGTGGGAGAAGCAGGTCTGCACTGGGCAGCACCTTTTTCCTGCAGGGGTGGGAGAGCAGGCTCCTTGGCTGTGATTTGTGTGGCTCTGTTGAGGCCTCAGGAATCCCAGTGTCTGGGGGTGTGCCTGCTGCTGGCTGTTGTCCCAGCTCAGCCTCACAGGGGAGGGGAGACAGGGCTCAGGACATCTTTGAGTTCTACATGGGGGAAAGAGGAGACACTTACTTGGACCACCTCTAGCTGATTAAGGAGAAGAGTTGGAAGATTTTCAGAGAAGTCGTATTTATCTCAAAGCAGGAGGCAACGTTTGTCTGTTCAGCATATGCTGTCAATGCGAAACAACATCACCAACAAACTTTCTCGATCTCAATCCTGTCAGTCACTGCTTGGCACAAAAGCAAACCACGTTCTTACGGTACTGGGTGTTGCTGTCCATGCCCAGACACCTCTCTGAAGGAGTGTGTTTTTAAGAAGTCAGAAGCCTGTCCTTAAATTGAGATGATGCAACAGACATGCCCATGGAACACCAATTTTTTATGGTGAACAAGGTAATGATGTGAACACATTAATATGTTCAGGTGCCTTTGATTGCTCAACATAAACAGCATGATGCTTATCTTCAACTACTTCAAGTGAGGTAGCCTTTGGGCATAATTCTCACTTCTCTCCTGCCTTGCCCCTCTTTGGTGATACTGCAAGAAACTAATCACATAGATCAACACCTGAAATAAAGATGCAGACCACCAACATCAAAAGAAGGAGAGGCTGCAGAGGGGTGGAGAACAAATCACCCATTTGGATACTTCAATATCAAGCAGACTCTAGGAGGAGGGACAGCATCATGTTCTACTGTAATATTGTGAGAGGTATGCTGAGAAAAGAGCAGAGAAAGAAAGCATAAATGGGCAAGGAAAATCTCTTCAAGTAGCTGTAATAGCAGTTATTGCCCACTGAGTCATAATGTAATCCTTTAGCAATGCAAATTTTCTATGACCAAAGATTTAAAGGTTTATCTCGGGGACCAATCTTTATTCATCCGAGTTTTGCTGCACTGCTGAACACAGCAGGGTAGTTCCTTACAATATTTGTCTAGAGCAGGTTATTTGCCCAAGAATTAGTTCCCTGGATATGTATATATTTTACTATTGATTCAAAGGATTCAAAAATCTCTTTAGAAGGCTTACAATTACATAGTTGAAACACATAGAATACATGGATCAGTGGCCTTGTCGATTTTTCCTAATGTTTCACAGTAGGTTGAATCAGTTGAAGCTGCTATAAATCTAAGGGCTGCATCCCAGTAAAAAACCAACTATGCACTTGAAAAAAACCAAAATTAAAATCCTTTTACTCTGCATCAAGTGTCTTTCATGCATAACCCATTTTTACATAATCAAATAAACTCCTTCTAAAAAGAGGTGTGAAAAGAAAACCCAGTATTTAAAAGCAAAGTAAAGGAAGGCCTTTTCACATGGTTTAGTCCTATCCTGTTTAAGTAAGAGATTACTACATTGCAAAGAATTCTATGACTAAGGTACATAGCCTTTGGTCCCCTTCTGCATTAGGATTTATAAAATAAAGGTAGGGAAGTTATAAAATGTAGTAACACAGCATCTGCTTTTTTTCCTGCTGCCCATGACCACTGCTCGCTTGTAGCCCTTGGTAACTAAATGTTTTGATGAACCCTGTGATCTGAACCTGGAAACACCAAATGCTGTTTTGGATGCACACAGCAATTGGACCAAAACACTCAAAATCTTCTGAAAGACACTTATGCACTATTGAACTTTCAAGACTGTGGAAATGCTCATGTTCTTGTTACCCCACTACAAAAACAATACTCCTTCAAGCCTCTGCAAAGACTCAGGATAGACCTTTAGACACTCCAATGAACACCTCTGTCAACTGCCAAAATATTTGGAAAAGGACATCTACCTTCAGTCCATCTAATAACGTTGCAATTTACTAATTTCTATTTCCTTCATTCTTTCTATTGATTTAATGTCTTTACCACGTGCAGAAAACCAAGATGATCTATAAAATTACAATGCAAAAAACCACTCAGAAATACACAGTGCAGCCATTCATTATGTTTGTATCTTTGGCTCTCTTCACAGCTGTACTTCTACAGAAAGCTGCAAAGCAAAAGTAACCAAAGGATGCAGAAATAAAGAACAAAGCACACTAAAGAAAAATCTCATCTGTAATGTAGTGTGGCAGTCAGAGGAGAGGCTTTACAGACCTGAGGTGTCACTGTACTGATGGCAGCAGCTCAGAGTTGTCCCCAGCACTATTTCACCCACAGCAGAGCCACTGCAACTTCCCCCTCACAACCTGACTTGTTCATCAGGCAGTTTTAAAGACAGATGCAACATAGCCCACCTGTGATGCTCTGCCCTCATTTTAATGTATCTATTTTGCTACAAATGCTAATGTATGTTTTAAAATCTGCTTTTCATGACATGGGAGCTTCATTGCTTTTCTAACTTCTGGATGCTTCCAGTGGAATTCCTTGGTAAACTGGAGCATGGCACAAATGGCTTTCAGTGCCTCTTTTGGTGCCTGGGCTAAAGCTCATGACATCTCCGGAAAATCAGAAAGAAATCAAAATTAACTGAAGCCCTTTCCATTCAAAATCCGTTTTTTCAGCATGATCAAGTGGATTTCTAAAACATCCATATTTTTCACTAACTTTTGATAGAATATTTCTATACCACATCTTGGAAACTGCTTCATCGTCCTCATGTACTTTAGACATTTTTAGCCTTCTACCACTTTGGGGGAATATCTGATGAACCATTCTTTACATTTCAAACAAATATTTCAGCATTCACATGTTCTGTAAAGCACTAAAAACTTTGTTATAACAAAGCAAGACTTTCAAATACAATGAAGACTACTATCTCTCTAAGAAAGTTTTAGTATGCACTTCAATAAAACATTTTTTTCTGCTGCTTTTCAAGATGGTTAAGAATATATTCTCCCTAAAAATATTTGGTTTTACTGGGCACATAGCAGAAGCCCCACCTCTGGCAAGCTGTGGGTTAATTAGAGCTAAGCTTTCTCTCTCCCTGATTAATTGTTCAAGGGGATAAGGAGGCAGCTCTGAAGACAGCAACTTAATCAGGTCTCACTGAAAGAAGATAGAAAACTATTAGAACAGCAGCTTGTGAGGCAATGTAGAACTAATGGGATGCAAAAGAGTAAATGAAACTGAGGCTTGGAAAGGAGAAGCCCTGCTAGGGCTCCTGAACACTTCTTGGCATTGTAAATCCAGTCTGAACTGCTCTGACGCTTCACAATTATTTTCCAGAAATATGAATTGTATGAATATTCCTCATTAAGATCTCAAAAGAATAAATCCTCCACGAATAGTCGATCCCAGTGACTATTTTCTTTTATCTTTTCCTTCTAAGCCTTGATATCCAGTTAACACTCCACATCCCAGCCCCATCAGAGCAGTGTGAGGAGCTGCTGCTCTGGTTTTCTGGCTCAGTTCTTCCCCTCTGCATGGAGACTCCTCTTGGTCCCATTTCACCCAGCTGCCTCTACTCCAAAAACGGGTTTCAGAGGAAATCTAGGCTATTTGCTTATATCCTTTTTATTACTACTTTTTAAAACCAATCCACTAATATATAGAAGGTATCAGTTATGAGAAGGAATACGTGATACCAACATCCTGAGTGGGACATAAATGCAGTAAGAAAAGATGTAAAGAGAAGATATGTCCTTCATTACCCTCACTATTTGCATTCTATACATAGAAAAGTTCATGACAGAACTTTTTCTCTGTGGTATGAGTGAACTGTGAGAGCATTAAAATGAGAAAGTTGAGATATAGTGGGGTTTTTTTTGTTTTTTAATTTAAAAATCTCTATGAAAACAACACCGAATGCCACTTTCTTCAAATCAATTGTGGAGTGTAGAAAACCACTGCAAGTGCATTCAGATGTTTCATGATGCCATATCAAACATATGAGGAGTTATATAATCATCAAATAGATAAAAGTCCAAAGCTACAAATTAAAAGAAAAGTTACAAATTGGTGGCTATGCATCACTGTCTTGGAAAGCTTCCATTCTGGAATACAAAGACATTCATCATTTGGAGGCCAGCTCATGCTTCTAGCTTTGTATTTAAACAACCCCATGTCCCATCATCATACACTTTTTCTATCAATCTGCCAGAAAGCCATACAGAGTTATTTTTAGAGGACCATGAGATAAAGTACAGTTTAGCTTGCTAAGCAGCCTAATAAGGCAAAATGCTCTTGGTGAAGACCAAATGCAGTCACTGTGGCTCTTTCCCTCATACTCTAATCAATTTCTAAGAGCATCCCTTAATTTTTCCCACTTACTGAGGATGACTGTATTAGCTGCAGGATAGATCTAGAGGGAGAGAGGCATTCTTTATCATTTTCTTGGTTTTGATAATCACACATAGAGTGATTGAAGAAAAAATGGAATGGTCTGAAAAGTAAGTGGCTTTGCTCAGAGTTAAAGAAACTTAGTGGACATTCATATTAAGAGAAACAACAGCTTAGCATCTGTTTTTGCTTTCAGAAAGTGGCAAACTCAGCTCTCAGTCACCTCCAAATACTTCAAGGCCACAAAGCTTCAAAGCAGATATAAAGGACTCAGAGAGTATTGGTATGATTAAATACTAGCAAGAATCTTAAAACTAAAAAAGTTCCCAAATCCACTAGATTACTTACGACCTGAGAAAAATACTCCTTTTGACATGTTAATGCTGGGAGGAGGGTGATGGTTAATGCTAGAGGGGGGTGATTCTGTAACGATTTATGAGACCAGGATTAAACCCAGCAATTAACACAGGTTTCTATCTTTAGTAATTATTCATATACCTGTTCAGCTGATTGTAAGTCATAGCTCCAGGCTGTCTGCCTGCACTGCTAGGACACAGACAGCAACCTTTGCTAAATTGACTCCACTGGCTATGCTCACGCTGCAGGAGCTGTTTTCAAGGACAGATGTACAATGTTATATGGGTAAAGAGAGGAGCAAATTAAAGATGGGTGTTCTGTCAGGAAAAGAACTGAAGAACTTGTGTCAGCATTTCTCCACATTAATAGGACCTTAGATTTTTAACCCTTCACTACCTATTACATAGATTTGAGAAGAACTTTCCTTATTATATAGATAGCGTAATTGCATCTTCTCAAATAAAATAATGGAAATACAATAGTTAAGAACAAAATACAAGGGCACACAAGATAAATAACCATATACCTACATATAGATATAGAGGGATTCCATTAAGAGCATTCAATACTTCTTAAACTGTGATTGATTTTAAAGCATCATAGCTTGTAGGTTAAATAGGCTGAGTACAGTAGAACATGAAGTTACCAAAACATATTATTACCACACAAAAGTATCACTCACTTTGAGATCACCAATATATACCTGGCACATTCCTACCAAATAGCTACACTCATGGTTTTTATTTTTCTTTGTATATTTCTCTTTAAAGCAGTTTATGTATTTCTTTAAAGGAGGCAGAAAGTCTTCTAGGCCTGAGAAATATTTAGCAGCACAACCACAGAAGAAAGCCCTGCTGCCAGCTCCTACCAAGCACAGACACAGCTCACACTGGCAAGAGGCTATGCCTTATATTGCCCTCATTGGGCTCTCACTGAAATTAAATTTACAATTGAGGGTTTCTGTGATACCACTAAAAGAAGGCTTCTGGCATGCATATAAACATATCCTGTTTTACTGGAGGATTTCTAGCATAGATCTAGCCTACTTTGAGTCTAAAAGCAAGTCTACACCTTGGAATGTTCACACTTTAAGATCTTCTAATAACTACATCCATCTGTTAAACAATTTACATTCTGATAGAATATGAAGCAATAGTATAGCAACAAAAAGATACATTTCCATAATCTGGAAAATATCCAAGAGTATTTAACACTGTTTCTTATTTCTCTCCTGCAATATCACATGGAGAGTTTCACAAAAGTTGTGCTTTTACCATGTACAGGCACCAGAACAGAATCTTGTCCCAAGAGACACTTTGAAATAGGCTGATCAAGTCTAGAATCCTTCCCCTGTGAATGACAGGAACTATCCTCTTTTTAATCAATATGCATTAGTTGAGTCTCTCTGTCCACTGTTACCTTGGTGGGCTGACTGTCCACAGTCAAAAGACACAGGATTAAATATTTCACAGCAGAAGCTTTAAAACAGGAAGTTTGATGGTGAGCTCTTTTTAATGAAGCCTTCAAAGTAAAATCAGGAAAATTTTGCATGTTTCCTTAGGCCATAAATGTGGTTTTACTTCTTGTTTCATATTTAAATCCACTTTTAAGTAAACACTACAGTTGAACATATTCTTTGGAAGCTTTACCAGACAACTGTATTTTAATCACTTAATTTCTTTTAATTACTTAAAGTGCTTCAAGAACACACACTCAAGTATCTCCTCTAACTACAGAAACTGAAGTGAAAGTTCAGGTGCAGTGAGACCAGCTTAAATGAGAGCGCACAACCTGGAGAAGATGAGAAAATGAAATTTTGGGTACTTCAACTTCAGAAAGCATAATTTGTTCTGATTTTCTAAAAGTGCTGTATCTCCTGCTGCTACAAGTTAAGTGTCTTTAACAGATTTTCAGTTCAGCACATCCAAGAACCGGGAAACCACAGGTCATTACCACAGCTTTTAACTTTTGGCCAAACAGCCAATGTCAACTCTCCAAACTATTAACTGACTACTGCACCTTTTTACTCAACATTTTGAATTAAAAAGTGATGGCAGGTTATTTAAGTGAGGCTTAACGCACTTAAGTCTTTTGCTGCAGGCCACTTATTTGGGTCTTGAGGACCTGCTGTTGGAAAAATGCTGTGTGGGCTTTAAAATTTAAACTTATGTTAAAATCTTTTCTTAAAGGAGATGTAATATATTCTCATACCTACAAAGAAAAGCTAGTAGAGTGAAAGCAATTTCACTCTAAGAGAAATAAAGTTATGAAAGTTACATTTCATTTTACTTTCGGCAAGGCAATATTAGACATATTTACAGAAATCAACATTAATAGAAAAAAAAATTTCTGCTTTTGCTTAAAGATGATTTCTGTGATGAAGTATTAGAAATGACAAACCTTCACGAGGCAGGGACTTTCCAGAAGGAAAGATGAAACTTCTACAGTGCCTCAGATCTCATCAAAACATTTCTATTTTCTCCTGTATAGGATGTCCTCTCCAAATTGCTTTTCTCTTGCTTTGAATCACCTTTACCTCTCTGAAGACATTCTTCTGGGTGAAGGCCTATGATTTTCATATTTACAGCCCTGACAAAGTTAGGGTTTATATTCTAGTGCTGTCTGCACTCTCATCTGCTGCATCTTTCTGGGGTTTAATGGTAGCTCTTATCTCTATGAAAGGAGCCAAGTTTAGTGACCTGAGTTGCCTCACTTCCATCAGATCAGAGTCCTGGGGGTCTGCCACCAACTCCTGTATCAAAGTCAGAGAGGGGGAAGTCAGTTTTACAAAGCCAGAGCAAAGAAGTAAATGAGTAACTTTCAATACCACTCCTCAACAGCTTCCTCATTTAGCAGAGAGAAATGACTGTCTCAGGAAGCTGAGGAGACTTAAATGCCTTTTAACTCTCTTGGAAATCTTGTCATGTTCCTGGGACTAAGGAGGAAAAAGAGGCAAAGATAAAATCAGTTTGTCATTTTTTTTTTTTACACTGGTGCAAAGGGGCAGATGGGAGAGAGATAACCCTCAATATGTCACTTCTGTGCTCCTGCTCCCATTTCAGATACGTGCCACTGACTGCAAACCATCTCCTGCTACACTATAAGCAAACTATTTCAAGTCTACAGCACAATTTTATTTTTCCCCATGATGAAAACAGACTTTTTCTTGGGTTCTCTACGAAAACAACAAGGATTCACTTCGTTTTTGTTAGCAATTCCTCTAGAGAAAAGACTTCAGGAAGCAGTGTACATGGGTGGAGGTGGTTAGTCTTGCTTCAGTTTTTTTATTGGCTTCCAGGCAGTGTCAGGTGTGGTAACACTTCTCATCCAGTGCATGCCTACTGACCTGTGCTCTCCCCAATGGCCTCCAGATGAAAAATATATACACATACACACACA
The DNA here is from genome assembly GCA_013399915.1 of Illadopsis cleaveri. NCBI lineage: Eukaryota > Metazoa > Chordata > Aves > Passeriformes > Timaliidae > Illadopsis > Illadopsis cleaveri. The sequence goes on from VXBB01015240.1 coordinate 270,948, forward strand.
TCTTTGGTTTAGTTTTTTCTGTTGCAACTTCAATCACATTACTGAATACTTTTTCCAAAGTAAGTAACAGAGCAATCAGGAAAAAAACCCCTATGTATCTTTACATTTGGAGTTATTTAAAAGCAAAAGCAGCAGACCCATGCAAGTAGTTTCTATACTCTGGGAATAAACATGCAAATTCTGTCGATTTATGATGAGAAATAAAGAAAACCAAACCATGGATCAAATCAACATTTTGTTTTAAGTATCACCAGTGCTACAGGGAGAGATGAACTAAACTGAAGATGCATGGGTCCAATGTAAGGAATTTTCTTATGACTAATCACTGGAGTTATACTATTGCCCAGAGACACAAGGAGGATTAGAATATTAGCATAACAGGAATGATCAGTACTATTTGTTAACTTTTAGCTTTAGAAGTACAACTAAATTCTTGAGACTTTGACATTGCCTTATACAACAGCAAAAATAATTAATGGGCATGAAAAAAAAAGGCCTGAATCCCTACAGAATGCCACAGGAAGGCAAGTAACCACCTTAAACCTACCAAAATGTGTAACACAATTTACATGATCCTGATAAAATATTTATATTGCTTTCAGACAAAGTATTGACTGAGATATCTTGTTTCATCAAAAACATGAAAACATTCTCTAAATAATTACATCAGGTTAAAGAGCTGATATTTGAGCAACAATGCTCTTTCAGGTACTCATCCTGCAGACAGGGGAATGCAAAGGTAAAAAACATCTGTGGGAAAACAACACTTGGGTAGTGTGCATAATATCACTGAAGGTGACTGTGTCAGTCAGCTGCAATCCAAGCTAGCAAGTGAGCTCAAACATGGAGTGTAAATCTGAAGGAAAATCCATACATTCTTTTAACTACCAGAACAGCAAGTGGTGCCCTTGGGAAGAGCAACCACGACAGGGGGAGCAGCCACCCCTGTTACTGCCTCCTGGGAGGCAGCAGCAAGAAGGAACAGCTTTCAAGACTGAGGTGTGCTTTGGGGAGGCAGTCACACTGGGGATTCCTCCAAATTAGACCAAATTCTCCCAAGCAACCTGGCACGTTTTCCTTTCTGCATTTATAAATGAAAAAAAAGACAGACACATAGAAAAGAAGGCATTTTTGCCCAGCATCTTATGAAATAAAAGCAGTACCCAGCCTCAAATACAATTGCTTTATTTACAAAGACAGTTAACAGAGAGATGAAAAAAGAAAGAAGTCACTGTGTCGCCACTTGAGCCCTGCTTGGGAGGAATTCAACACATTAATGTAATCGATTATACAGTGCTTAACAGCAAATCCACTGCCTGCTCTCCTCACTGCAGGGAATACACCAGTGATGAGGACTGTTGGTAAATCCCACAGGCAGAGGGTGAGGAGGTCACCGTGCTCTGGGGGACACTGAGTCAGGTACTGATACAGAGCACTCAGTCCCCTGTGGCAAGACTGGATCCCTTCTGGCACTGACTGCATTGCCCTGAACAGTCTCATAAAAACAGGATCCCTAAACTGAGATGCTTGGTTAAATTGGGTTTCTGACTGCTCTCACACAAGACCTCACAGTGGCAAATTGTGATTAGTCTAAAAGCTCTTGTAACTGAGTTAATACTGTCCATTTCCACAGGAGGTTCCTCACTTTTAAGAATACAATCTCAAATCCAGGGGGAAGCTTCACAAACTCTCTAAATTCTTTATCTTCTCTCTCTAAAAAGGCACCAGCAGAACAACAATGGTGTGACAAAGGCAGTGGGGAGACTCAAGACAGCAGTTCCCAGTTCTCTGACAGGGTTAACTCAGTTCCCACCTCTTCTCTTCCAACCCCGACCTTCCCTTACTCTCTTTCCTGTCTATCTCAGTAAAAGTCATCCATAGGAAGGGCCTTCAAAACACGTGTGGAGTTTCTTAGCACAAATGGCACTGATCTCATGTGGGACCTATGAGAGCACCAGTGAGTAACATCAACACTACAACCAACCAGTGGTGCATCAGGGCACCAGAAAAACCACAGATTACATCCTTTGAACATTCTGCACCTTCTTCTCTGGTGACTGCAGCAGATGATGTCACCTCCTCAGGACACTGACTACAGCCAGTATTGGGTGTAACAAATGTGTAGCTCACCAATAAACAGATCAAGGCAAGAACTAAGTTTTTCAATAACTTGTTTAAGAAGGTAATATTATACATTTAAGAAGGTTTTGAGTCATATACTTCTTTCTTTTAAAAAGACATATTATAATCAAGGATGTGACTATAACCACTGAGTTTCAAACTCTGTTCACTTGGCTAAGTGACCTTTTGCAATGGTTTGGGTTGTGATAAGGCCTGGGTTATCTCGTTACCATCAGGAGCTGTTCAGCAGCACATACACGATGAGCACACTGATCACAGCTCAGCTCTCACGCCTACATGGCCAAATCCAGCACCCTGAACTCAGAGAATTTCATGCTTAGGGATTCTGCTTTGACAAATTAACATTTTTTGAAAACGTTTCACTTTACATTTGTCATTTAATGCTTAGTCAATAGGCTGCATCCCTGAAACATTATCCCATAGGTGGGATTTGGGTTGTTTCTCACTTACTGCTTTCCCCCACTGCCCCCCTCCAAAAAAAAAATCCTTAAAAAAGGATTCACAGCTACTTCACAGCACTGACACAGCACAGCACATCATTCTTTCACCACCTGCTTGCATGGTGTAACAAAAGGAGCAACAACCTGTAGAATGACACCATCTAACAGCATAGTACCTCTAAAACATGCACACACAAACTCTTGCATGTATTTTAAGTTCATCTTCCATGTAAGTTTTAATTTGGTTGTAAAGTGATGAATTTCTATCAGCAAAGTGTTTTTTTTTTTACCACTGCTTCCTTTTTATTGGTTTCTCCACCATGGCACAAACCCATTATTTTTCTCTGATATCTTCAGAAATTAATTTCTTTTAATCTTTTGTTACCTTTACCTAATGTCATCAATATTCAATATTCTACCTCTGAAAACCAATTTTTAAAAAAATCTATTATTTCCTCCATTCCTCTCCCAGTTACAGTGCTGTTATTACCATTTATTCACAGTCACTTTTCCTCTTGCATACATCTACCCTGTGGCCAGTCCAGGAAAAGACTACTAGGCATTGATCAAAGAATGAGACTGGCTACATTAATCCTTATTTGGTACAACAGACATACTGCACCAAGTTTTAAAAATAAAATAAGAAAAAATAAGATAAGATGTTTTAGAATATGAAAATAGAGGCGTTTTTTTAATACTCCCTTTAATTAAATAGTAAAGTCACCGTATCAGCTCACATCACTACTTTTGATCTAATAAGACCCTAAGTGGACAGCAAATAACCCTTAGATGGTAGAGCAAGTGACAACCTTGAACAAGACACTTCCAAAACACTTGCACAGAAGATGCAAGGCACTTTTTAATGTGTATTTAATAACCAGCACCCAGTCTCCCCCATGGAGTCCAATCAGCAGAGCAATTTCTCACTGTCTGTGCATTAAAAGTTGAGGCAAGGCAAAATGTTTCCATCATATCTACTAACAAAAACTGTTGGTGTGTACACTGGCCTTTCAGACATAGGTGGTCTTACACTTTGTCACTTTGCAGCAGATGTTTAATTGGGAAGAAGTGATTTTAAACATCTCTAGCCAACATCTGAGAAGGTGGGTGAAGACCACACAGGGCCTTCAGGAAATCAGAAGTCTATGCAATTATGTCACTTCCTAGTATGAGTATTTAGGAGAATTTAAAAAATAAACAAAACCAGAAGTTTAAATAGAGAACCTTCAAAAACCTTCCTCTCCTCTCACTTGCCTTCCTGGGCCTTAGAAAATAATTGTTAACTGAGGAAATATCAAGTCCATTAAAAAAGGTTTGACCAACAAGAGATACTGCCTTCCTTCAAAGGAAAAAAAAAAACAGGGAAAACCCCACCAATTTAGTATCAAGCCTTTAAACCCCTAAGGAAACAAAGCAAAACAGAGTAAATATTTAAAATGTAAAACATGACACAGTTCTAGTGGGTCTCAGGTGTACTGCAACAACTCAGGTTTAGCAACTACACCTGCAGCACATACAAGAGAAGAAGTCTTTCACTGAGAAGAGCCAGAGGACAGACTCCCCAAATTCCAAGTCTCCAACTGGCAATGGCATTGCTGGTGAGAGCCCCAGACCTGAGCAACTGGCTGCCTCCTGATCTCTAGTTACATCTTCCAGAAGCCAGGTTCTTTGCTTCACAGAAGAGCCCAGACAAAAAAGAACATCCAGCTCAGGTTTTTCTGCTTGGGGAGATGATACACTGGGAAAAAGTGAGGGGGGCAAACAGATCAGTTCCATCACTGTGAGTGGAGGTGGCTATGAAATTCAGTTTCAGCAAACACTCCTCAAGACTTTCATTTTTCAAAACTGCTTTGCTTAAACACAGCATCATCTACAGAAATCAGACAGTTACTACAGCTCTCAAATTCTAATTTAAAACTGCAAACCTTAAAAAAATTAAAAACACATTTACATAAAAATACAAATTCAGCCTGGTTTTGCTCCCCCTCCTTTCTAGAAGTCATTTACTATTGCACTGTACACAGGTTGGGATTTTACACTATCAAATATGTAAAACCAAATGTTACTTTACTAGGAAGATTACTGATTGAAAACTTTAAATATGATTAGGATCAAGTCAACAAAATGGTAATGGTTCAGCTCATGCACAGTTTATAAAACACGAGGAAAATCACAAGGTTTCACAAAAATTATATGACCAGTAAGTATTTCTCTAAACTGACAAAATCAGTCTCTAAAAATCTTCCTTAAGCAGATGCCAGACCTGAGAGCAGAGAACTGCTGCATAAAAAGCACTCTAAGTAGCATTAGCAAACCAATGGTGTCTAGGAATATTGAAAGACCTTGTCATAATTTTCAGCCCATAAAACTGCTGGAGTAGCTCCATGGCAGAGGTGAAAGACTTGGAAGAGGCCAGGATGGTGTGTTGTGCCATCACACATTCACTCATATAGCTGACATGCTTTGGCTTGACAGTAAAAAAATCTTTCTTTGATTTAAGCTACAGACTATGGCTTTATGGAAAAGAAAAAAAAAAAGGCAGCTCTAAAGAGCAAGATGCTGTTTCACAACATGAATTGGGGAGGATACAACTGTTTGTAAGTGCCCTGGTCTCAAGCCTTCAGTGGAAGGCATCTGTTCACCTGGAACAGCAGGGAATGCACACCTGACACTGACAGCTTTATGAGGGGTTTCTGAATCACAAGATTGACTGGAAATTTCTGTACACAAATCAACGTATTCAAATCACCAAATTCACACACCCTGAGTACCAAAACCAAATACCATTTTGAAGCAGTCATTGCAGTGTCTCATTCCAGTAGAACATGGTTTTCCCCTCCATGGAATGAACCCTAACACAAGTAGCAAAATTTCCAAGAAAAAGCATTGTTAAAAGCTCCATGAAAAACTTCCATTTTTGTCCTGCATGAAAATATGTTACCTCAGCTTTTAGTATGTGGTTTTTCATCTAAAAAAATTAAATTAATTAGCTCTTAATTAGTAGTCAAAGATAGAGAAATAAGCATGCTCTCACTTCTCAGATGAGTTATGATGGTACCCTCAAAGCTGACTCAGGAATTAATGTAGTTGTTTCAAGAAACAAAATAGCAAAAGATTCAGCCTTTGGCAGCTTTTAAACCATCTGTTCCACACTATTTTAATCACTTCTGCTCAGTACAGAGATTACGGGTTTCAGTTCATTTGTGATGGAAAAACAAAGAATGCTGCATTTTTTCAGCATGTGGGGGGAAATCCAGAATCCTCCCAACTACCCTGAAACTGGGGTACATGAAGAAAGTAAAAGGCTTCCTGGGTTGCACGCTTAAGCATGATAAAATCAGCCTCCCCCTCCATGTGGGATTCCTCCTGTGCTTCAAAGCAAACACAAATTGGAATGTGCCACACTGACCTGCAAAAAGGGGGATGTGGGGAAGGAGCTCCTATTAGCCACTTTATTATGGCAAAACAATTAGTATCATTCTTTCCAAAGAAAAACCCAAAAGTTCCCATTGCTGTTTGTTGTGGGAAACTGCTTATTAATGTGAAGAATGTGTTTCCTCAGCTCAGAAGTTACAGAAGTACAATGACCTCCTTGTAACACTAGAGGTTCAGTAGGGTAGAAGCAGTAGGTGGGTTAGAAGGGATGAGCCTATCTCCTCTCAAACACTGTGATCTCTTGTCCCCTCTCCCCATGCCTGAAAGAAGAGCAAACAGCTCTCCAAGATGACAAGCAAAGACAGGAGTCTGGTCCCACAGTTCACTAGAACAGATCTTCAGCTGGGAGTCTCCTCTGTGCCGTGGATTAACACGAGTGCTTGTATTTACCTGCCCAAACTAAACAAATTACTATTCCTCTATACCATTTGCATTTTCCCCAAGGAACTGCAATGTTCCACTTTCTGCCTCCACTGGGTTCTCAATAGTTTGAAGGGGATCTGACACAGCTCGTTGTGCTGCAGTTGAAATGGCATGTCTGCTCCTTCTCAGGGCACTGATGGGGTTCTCCTCAACATCCAAAGCTACTGTGCTCTTCTTGAAAACATCAAAAAGACTCATCCAGACCTAAAATTATTTAGTCTGTGATTTGTTTCAGATGTAGGTAGCCAAACAGATTTAGTAAGAGGGAACTTGAACTCCACCTAAACATGTCAGCTTGCCCAAGGTCCATGTCCCACTGAAAAAGTTTCTTCTGTTGTAAAAATTAATTCTTAGTATTCCCATGATCAGTAACTCCCATATGACATTAATTCTTAGTATTCCCATGATCAGTAACTCCCATATGTTATCATTTTATACTGATATTAAATAAGCAACTCATCTACATGAAGGTCAGCTCAAATTCACCTAAACAGGATTGGTACCTTTGTTTTGCATGGCCTTGGATGACTGACAGTGTTGGCTGGAAAAGAAACAAATGCATTATGCAATTTTTTAATGTTCCTTATCAGTTTTCAACCAGTTCAGTGTAAATTCACATTTACTGCCTTTTACAGTCTTCAAAACTAGCAAGAAACTGAATGTATTAATAAAAATGCTTGATTTCTGCATATAGACAAAACATATCCAAAAGCAAAAACAGAACCAACAGTTTACCTTGAGTGTAAAAGATAAAGCATTTATTATGGTGCAGAATACACCCCTATGTTGCAGTTAAGACTAACTCTTAACTATGTAAATCAAGGAGATAGAAAAGATCCCCTGGTTTACATAGATTTGTGCAGCCACTTTCCTTTGCTGAAGGATCCTCTAGGTGGATTAGTCATCTCTGATCTCAGCAGACTCAGATTAAGCTGTAGGTTTCCACAGGAAACATTTTCTGTACTACAGCAAACAAAAACACAGTGAGGTACTTTCCTACCTCTTTTTTCCACCTTGTTTTCCCAATTCGAGGCCTTTAGCATTTATTCCATCTGGATATCCAGCTACTAAAACCCTCTAAAAATCAAGACCTGTGTGAATATCATATACCCACAGAGGGTGCCGGTCTGAACCAGAGAGGGATTGTAGTGTTCTATTTTTAGGACAGAAATGTCACAGTCAATAGTGAGGCACATATCCTGCTCCACTCTGCCCTGGAGGTAACAGCTTTAAAGGTCAGAAAGCAATGCTTTCTGGAGATATCCCACTCCAGCTGCTCCAATAAGAATATGTGATTTGCTTTCTGAATCTGGAAGTTGTTTACCTATAGTGGCAAGACTTCAAACTGCTCACACCCTGTACACATGTGCACTTTGGACAGTTGTTTCCCCTTATGGCAGGAGTCTTTCTTAGAGTCCATAGGATGCTTTCTGCTCTTGCTGTCTGCAATGCAAGTATGAAAGACAGATGGAACTGTCTCCCTACCTGCCACCACAGGAACAGAAAGATAGAAGGAAAAGAATGAGCAAATGCTCCTCAAAGAGCTCTTCTTTGTGGCTGGCAAATGAGTGCTCTCTCTCTTCAAATGATTGTTTTGAAACAATCTCAAATACTGATATTTGAGACACTTCCAAACAAAGATTTCAAAGCCCTCATGTTTCAAGAGACTGCAGGGTGGCTGTAACAGCCTCCTGCTATAACCCTCTGAAGCACCTAGGGAAACTGAGAATGGAAATCCACATAGAGGGCTGTGAAGAAGAGAGAAAACAAGTCTCTAGTGAAGTCCCAGCTGTGACTCAAGACCTCCAGGAACACGACCTAATCATAATTAAATCTGCCCACTTAGGCATTTTATTACATGTTCTACTGTGACCTGTTATGCATTTAGACAACTTCTGTGTACAAAATGACTGTGTCCCCACTTTGATCCTTGTTAGCGTGATGAATAGACATAGTCTCACACTTTCATCATGCTTGTATGCAAAATATGGAGAAAAAAAACTAAGAAAAACCGTGAAGAAATATGTTGGTTTAAATTAATTAAATCATCATCTTAGAGAGACACATTGGATGCAATCAAAGAATAATGTACATAAAAAGATAGTCAAAAAAAATCCACCATTCAGGCTTCAGCCTTCCTTCTACTTTGCTGGCAGAGATGATGTCCAGCAAGAAAGACAATGTACACTATGTTAGTGAGAGACCTGCTTGCCTGATGGGCTGCTTCCTTCCTCCAACTCCACACACACAGCAGCAGCAGCTGCAGCAGCTGCTCCAGCTTATGCACTCCTGGCCTGAGGCAGGATGGTGAGCTGCTGGACAAGAGAAGAGGATAATGTGGGAGGCCCAACAGAGGAAAGCTGATGCTGTGTCACTGATGGTAGCCCAGCTCTCTCATTCACAGCTGCTCCCTCTCTCTTGACCTTACCCCACCTGGCAAGGGAAACCAAGTAAAACTGAGGCTTTGACTTGACTCGAGACTCCTGTGAACCCACTGCTCTGGACTGTGAACAGAGCTGCCCACAGGCATGAAGTGAATTACATCATACAGACAAATACTGACTACCAAGTCACCCATTCTCCATCTGAGCTGCCTGCACAATTAACAGAACACTTTCCCAAATGCAACAGCTTTCAGTCACTACCGGAAAAATTCATGCAGGTGTCACTAGGAGGCAAAATGATTTTTAATTATTTTTTTAAACCACAAAGATACGAATACGTAAAAGAATACATGTCATTTTCTGGTTCCTAAATGAAGATGATCAAATTTAGGCTTTAGACTCAAACCAGGTGAAAGAGATTAGTAGGTAATGTACACATGAACAAATTGTTGAATACCTTTTAAAACACAAGTATAGATTTATTTAGCTCTCTTACCTGCTTTTCTCTTTTGAACTAATTCCTAATTGATGACTCAATTAGCTTCCTTTGCAGACCCTAAGTCCCCATGGCGTGAGTTTTACCAAGTAGAAGAAATCTGATCTTTTGCAGTGCACCTCCTTGATTAATCCCTTGCTACTACATCAGGGCAACTCTACTGTGTTACTCAGGCAAGGACCATAGTTAAAAGCTTCCCAACCAGCCCCAGCTCATTTACACAACGTGGCTGAAATTCCCATGAGTGTTTCTGTGTAAGAAGTATCATGTTGTCCTTCATATTCATATGGGGGAAATTCTTATTAGGCCCTTAATGAGCCAAGGCCAACAAATGATGGCTTATTTATTTATGACATCATGAACTAAAATAATGCGTGAAATCAATGGAATCAAAACTCCTGCTCCTGTATGAAGGCACTCTTCATTTAACACTTCTGTGTACATGTTTGCTTAATTTTTTTTGTTATGAAAATAAGTTAGTATTTTTGTCTTTCAGAGACTGGACAAAGGGATTAATTTCATAGAAGTGGCATCAGAAATACCAAAGCTGGAACGATTACTGCTGGGCATGGTCCTGCCATACTGCAGAACACACCATGTGGAGGAAAGATGCCTTAAAAATACCAGAGATCCAACTGTCAGGTTTGGGTATTGTTTGCAAACACTCCAAGGAACTTTAACATATTGACACTTTCCTTCACCACTGGGACTCAAATGAAATACCAGCAGACCTCAGAAGAACTGATGGAAGAAAGGGGGAGTTTAAACTCATTCCCACCCACAAAATCATGCTTTGGACCAGCAACGCTGTCCCATTGGCTCAAAAACACTGATTCAGCAAAGAATTTAGGCATGTGCCTAAATTTAAGCAGTTTAATTAACTTTGACGTCAGTGAGCCTACTTCTGTGCTTATAATTAGATACGTGCTTGCTGAAGCAGAGCCCATCTGAATAGAATCTCGTTGGTTTTAATTTGGCCCTTTGTCTTTGCCCCTCAATTATTCTCTGCAGTGACTGGAGTATTCGTGCTGAGGTTCTGGTTCAGGAATGCACTTGAACAACTCATCTTCACTCATAACATGCAAAAAGAAGCTAAGCATGTCTCAAAAAATAAGCAGAGACCTAATTGCTTTCCAGAATAATGATAGTTTCATGGTTCAAGAACATATGGTGGTCCAGTCCTTCTTTTTGTTAGTCAGATTTTTTTTTACAAGATAGACTTTTTTTTCCATTTCCATACAGAGCTAAAAGTAGTGTTCCACACATTATAAATGAAAATTTACAAGTAAGCAGCTATTTCACAGAGAAATGAAACTCATATAGGAATCCTTTCACAATGTTGTTAGTTCTTGCAGTGTGGAAGAGCCTGCTGTAAATGTCTCATTTGCTCATCTGAATGATGGCCTTTAGGTCCCAAAATCTGGGATATTTTATGGTCATGTAAAAACAGTCACAAAATAGTAAAGTATTAAATTAATTAAAACAAAACAAAACAAAACAAATAAACAAAACCAAACCAAAGCAACCAAAAATCCCTAATACTAAAACTGCATAGAGAATGAAGAGAACATGAACACCATGGATCCAGTCATCAGAAATACTGGTTTAAGTCCCAGAGGTGAAAAGACAATGAGGGATTTCCACAGCACACACTAGAGCAAAACAGCAAGATCAAAGCTTCAGCTCCTGCCAGGCATTTCTGCTAAACACCTCTTGAGGAAAATCTGATGTCTTTTAACATGCCCATGAATTGGATTCAGCACACAGATAGCATCTTTAACAAGCTTTTTAACTCAGCTATTTCGGCCCATTCTTCTGTGTTTATGGCCTTTTAAAACCTGGAATACATGACAGCCATTACTAACTGCAGGCATTCTACAATTAAAGGTGGAATTAGAAGGATGCAGCAGTGCAGGGGGAAGAGGAAAACAGAAGGGAAACCAAGAACTGAGCTCAGTATGACAAACACTGCAGGAAGAGTTACTCAAACAAGGAACCCCGAAGAATACTTGTGCTGAAGACACTGCCATCCCTCACAGCCCTGATCTACAGAGCTCCCTGCAGGGTTCCCTGATCCTCTGTACCACAACCCCACACAGGGTGGGATGACTGGGCTGCACCACCAACAGAACCACTGACAGGTGCCTGAGCACCTGAGAAAGGATTTGTTACATGGTTTGCATTAATTGTACTGATAATTACACAGCTAAAATACCAATGGGTCTCTGAAAAACATCTATCTGAAATCCCTTTGATGTCATGATTTTGCAGAAACCCTACCCACAAATGTGTGCATGCAGCAAGATGGCTCATCCTTCATTTACTCAAAATCTATTGTCCCATACCTAAACTTCTGCTGTCAAAACAGCACTGGAAAAAAAGTTTTAAAAGGTCCAGCCTCCAATTAAAACTGAAGAGAAAGCTGATAACATAAAGAAATCAACTATGTATCTACTTCATGAGTGTATTTGGAGACACAAGGATAGAATAAGAATGTCACAGTGGGATTATTAAAGCAATATGCTCTAAGTGACCACTCTCAGTTCTTTTAAAACCTACTATCAATTTCTTTAAAGCCATTTAGTTTGTTAAGAGAGGGTGACATATTGGGCTTGAAGAAGAAATAGAAAAACCCTATCTAGCCAGTAATTTTAGTTTGGGGGGTATTATTTGCTTATTAACTTGCACATGCCATATGGAGAACCAGCACATATCATAAAATTTCATTATCCCATCCTCATTACTTTGGATTTTGAATTAGCACATGATTGGGTTTCCCTGGACACAAGAATTTCTAGATTTTTTCATTCGAAAATCATCCTCAGGTTCAGCCTCCCCCACAGTAACTCATTTGTCTAGAATTTGCCAACTTTACAGGCAGAGCAGGCATTTGCTGTCCATTTCCTGTGCTCCCACAGTGTGACCTCACCCTTCTCTGCTCTTTTTCTTTTTGCTGCATCAGTAAAAGGAATAAAACTATTTCAGCTCTGTCATCTCTACTCTTCTACTGCTTTAAAAACATACAAACAACTGCCAAAAGAATGGGCACTGTTCATTGTGTGGGGCAGATGATGTTTGGTCTGGGCACACTGAAAGCACTGAATCTGCCGTGTCTCACCATCCTGTACACAGCAATCCAGGCTTTTTCTCCAGGGAAGAGGCTCAGAGTTCATCACTAACAAATCATTTTCTAGGCGTGGAACCTTCAAAAGTAACTCCAACATTGCTATGACAAGACAGCTATTTCTGCACACATGAGCTTTCTCAAGCATAGTTTTATTTTTTCAATCTCTCTGCAACCTTTTTAGCTTTATTGACCTATGGTAAGTAGAGTTTTGGACAGAGAAATGAAAGCCAGATAAAAACATCACCTGTTGCAAATAAACACAGCAATAGAACAATGATCCAGTGCAGACTTTTTTTTTTTTCACCTTTGCAGACTAAATGGCACCTGCAGAATAAAGTTTCCTTTCATGGGGCAATGTATCTAATTCATATCTGACTATTCCAAGTTTCCAGTATGTTTTCAAACCACAGTCCAAACATATTTACTTCACAATAGATACACATACATGCTCATATTACTTCCACACCCTCAGTTTAGTTTTGTTTTCTTCTTTTCTCTTCAAAGCTCCCCTCCAGAATGATTTGTATCACACAGACTTGTCAGCCATGTATCACTGTTAGCTTTTTGAAGACAATCCTTAGAGGTCACCATCCTTCTACAGAGTTTAGGATTATATGATTGACTAAACTTAAGATTTAATTAAATGTGGGGCAAATACATTTCCCCTCCTCCCTAGATTTGAAAATATAACTCATCCCAGGGTTGGAAATTCTGGCTCTTCTACTCAATCTGAGTGAAAGCATACATTTGTCACTGATGCACGAAGATGTGAATTCTACCAGAACAAGAAAATATGAGGAACACAGAAGATTCTTTCAACTGCAGAATCCTGGCAGTCTGTAGTGCTGACTGAACCAAAGGGACTGTGCCAAGGCAGACATGGCAGTTAGGATTTCCCCTCTGTTTTTCTAACATTACCTTCAGTGTTTGCTACAACACATACTGCAGTCAAAGGAAAGGAAAAATTGCTGAAATGCCTCTGCACATGTAGCTGTTCCAAAGGGATGCTGAAAACCACTCTACTGTTCTTCAAAAGGACTGAGGTCTGTTTGAAGCATAGCTCCCAGCAAGGATTCCACAGGAAGACTGGCTCCTGAGCTCTGCTCAGCTGACTTCTCTGCCCTGACACATGGCTTGAGTTCTCATAGAAGCAGTAAAGTCACAAACTGTTTGAATTTTGGTGTGTGTCAGAGATATCTTCACAGGATCATTGGTAATTAATCACCAAAGGATCCCACTGAGCCTCTGGCAGTGGTGTGATGATCCACCAGCTTTGTGTCACTGCCTTGAGAACTTTGCTCTCAGACCCATTTCTAATCCCAGCTTTCTGCCCCTTCACAGGCAGTGAATGATTCTGCTCACACAGAACAGGAACACAACACTTCCTTCACCCTTCTGTCAAGATTCTCTAGGAGGCAGATCAGTGACCAGACCCCACACCAAGCACACAGCTTCACACAGTGGTCCTGATGTAACCCAGGAGCTCCTTGAGTGACAGCTGTCACACCGTGCTGCCACTGCCCTGGCTGAGCAGCTTCTGCCTTCTTGATCACTGCAAGCTGGGAGCAGTAATTGGCTGCAACGGATCAAATGAACACAGAATTTCCTCCAATCAAAGACTCTGTCCTTACCTATTAATTTTTCCACACACTGAAAGAAGTAAAAAGTATCTCTCTCTTTCAGAACTTTTTTTTTTCTTCCATTTTGACAGTTGCTAGACCAAAATGTCAGCCGAGCTCTTCTCCAGCTCACCTTAGGTACTGAATGTGTAATTAGCTAAACTGCATCAAATTTTAAATCAGAACTTAAAATCAATTTGCTGTCCTGTAAGACATGCTAGATTTTGTAACAGAACCAAGGAAGGAGGTTTGCACAATTTTGGCTCTAATCATGACCTACTCAAGTCTTTGCTTTTGCTCTCAAGACAGCACAACATGGACACAATTCCAGTACCTTGGCTGCTTTTGCTTTGGTCAAGACAGTTACTGTAGCTACTGCTTATTATTTCAAACACATTTGGTTGTAATACTAGAAAACCTCCAAAGCAAACTCCCCTTACTGCCTGCAGTAACATGTAGCTTTTCAAGGACCACTAGGTCCACTACAACATTCCTACTGGGAGGCAGCACCTGTTATAAATTTCTGGCAATTAACCTCTCACAATCTTATTTTAGACCAGCAGTGCTTCATTTTTCACACTGAAAACTTAAGAGGTCTCTCTGGTTCTTTGCCTTAATTGAAATTGCTTCTGTAGTAAATACACTAAATAATTTCATTTTGTTTTTTCTGTGATGGAAAGACAGTATCTTCCAGAGTGAGCAAGATTAATATCTTTTGGGTCTGACCAGGCAGTCATATCACACATGAAACAAATACCCTGCTTTGCACACAGATGTTCACTATACAATTTATTTCCTCAGGAGCAGCTCCTGTTCAGCCTTCTATTATTGAGTTCAGAGTCAAGTCAGTCATACTTGCCTTTAAAAATGTTTAAATTTATGTTTCCCTTGAGAACTTGCTTTAGCAGATGCACATTTTAAACCGTTCTGTGAACCTGAAACTAAGGATCGATGTCTGTGTCTGCAGGTTTGAATCTACAGAGCCCTAAGCAAGGCTTTGGGAAACAACAGCACAGGCAGGCAGGATTTAAAAATCTTTAACTTTTTCTATCCACTGAAATTAGTAGCCTCAGCACACCTTAAGTGCAGGCATTTCTCAGAGAAGGAAGGAATGTATTGAAGGGGGTTGAATTAACCATTAGTTTGATCACAGATTTCCTAGTTGCCAACGTTCTGCGTGAGATGCTATTGCTTTAAAAGTTTTGCTGGAGTGAATCTCAGAAGTTGGGCAGATACTCAGTTCACACAAAATGTGAAGAAGCACTGGTTCTTTGTAACAGTGCACATAACTACATACAGCAGCAAAGCAGAGATACAACTGAGATACCTGCTGGACACACAGGTAGAGTCAAAGAGATTTCCTTAGGAGTGCACAAAAATATCCAGGTATCTCAATGCTTGATCATTCCATCCTTCCAGCACATTAGGAAACCTCATCTGTGAGCTTCAGCCCCAAAAACAACTGCATCTGTGGGGAAGTCTCTTAGTAGAGACACTCTCAGCATTACATATTTGTTTCTTGGACTTCACATCCAGACTTTGCCAAAAGCCTGGTTTAGGTCATAGAAATGAGATTCAAACCAACTTGATTTTCTAGATAGATTCACACCTTTTGAAGTTGATTACTGTTAAGCTACTAAACTTTATGAGGAAAATCTTATTTCTTCCATTTATTCCTCAAGTCAGGAATAATGATTTACCTCATATGGAAATGTCAGGAATAAAGTCTGGATTTATTGGGATATTCACAGAAGTGCCTCACAATGACATGTATTGTTGCATTTTCATCAGAATACCAAAAAATAAGAAGGGAGTTATTTACCTTGGCATCCAGAAAACCTTCAGATGAAAGCAAATCTGATGGTTTTCTTTCCATGTTTTACTGGAATTAAAGTAGGTAGAGGCAAAAACAATCAATAAAAAGGAAACAATCCAGAAGCCTCATCAAACATGAACATACTGACTTCTACTGAACTTCTCAGAAAAACAGCACGTTACACAGAACAATATGCATTTGTTTTCAGAATGCATTACTTAGGAGCTCTGTTCACATCAATTTCCCTTTATTCTGTGGTCTTTCTCCTTGAATCCCCTCACATGAAGTTGCATGGAGACTAATGCAAATTAGAACTATCTATGATGATGAATCCTGATGATTTTTTGTTTATTCTTAACTGGTATTTAAATGAATGTATTGTATCACATAGAACTTTTGCAAGTACTTTGCTATCAGCATGCTTTAACAGGTGTGCTTGAATATAAGCATTAGAAAAGATGAAATAAAAACATTTTTTCAAAACTTCTCAGCATGGAAATCTCTCTTTTTAAAGAGAATATAACGTCTTATCTACTAATCATTGTGTTTCTCAGAGTGTCATGCCTAGAGTATTCAGAGCAAGAACTTTTTCTAACAGGCTGATTCCATGCTGCAGACAAGCCTGGAGGAATTAGGGATGGATCTGAAAATGTGAGCAGTAGAATCTCAATTGTATTTAGGAAGTGACCTTGCTGTTCTTGGAGCCTGATGCTCTGATCTGTTCACACAGTTCATGCTTTTGTGGTTCAGCCCTCCAGCAGCACAAAAGCCACCAATCCCCATGGAAATTGCCACGTTACTGCTCTCAGAGCTGGACTTCTCATGAGCTTCTCTGAATGCCTCCAAGACACACAGGCTGACAAGAGAGCACTGGCAGGGAGGTACATCTGGATGCACTGCAGCTCAAAAGGGAACAAGTGCAGGACTGTTTGTTGTAAGCTGAGAAAAGGTAACTTGTAAAGGGCAAATGCCATTCTAAGAGTTTGCTTTCTTCTCTCCCATGGACATATGCAGGCTTTCACAGCTGCCTCCCCTCTTACTTGACATTTGTGACTTACTTCATCTTCAGAGGGAAGTTACTCAAAACAACATAAAATGAAAAATCAAAATTCACACCCAGAACAAGATCTAAGCTGCCTCTACCACCAAATCTTCAGCTGTTCTCAGCACATATGGAATCCCTGAAGCAGAAGACAGAAAACACTGATACAGATCAACAGAAATCTTCTCTGGGGAATGCCAGTTCCAGTCCAAATGAAAGTGTGGTGCACACATTAGGAAAAGATTATTCCCAGGAACTGCATGATAAGTTAATGCATTCAAATCTGCTGCAATGAGAGCATTCAGGTAAGTATCAGCCTCACAAAATCCAAGGCACAGACTAAGAAAACAGCAGAGCAAGCTTGTTGCTGTAGTTGAGTGTCCACAATTTCTTTAAGTGCTATAGTAAAGGCATTAGAGCAAAAATGTTCCAACCCAGCAATGGTTTTGCTGTGACTTCTCTCAAAGTCAGAATTGGTACCATGGTAACAAGGACCAGTGAAATGTCAAAAAGAACAGACCAGATACACCACCTGGTATTTTGACTAGTCAGAATAAAGAAGCAGCAGCTCAGCCATGCAACCTCCTTTATAAACACAGGTGTTGAAGTGTCCAGCAGAACAGTGAATGCCAAAAAGGAAGTGAATGTTCATCAAAATAATACCTATCTACATTGATATGTCATGAGGCCCTCAAGCTCTCAGTAAAAATGAAGAGGAGTTGCCTAGCTGAGGATAATGAAAATCTGACACAAGTATGATCATGTTTCCCACGAGCAGAAGGCAGATCAAATGCATAAGGAACAGATCTCTCAGAGGAAGGGAACAGGAACAACTCAAACAAATAAGGCCCAGTGTGAAAAAGTTTCTCATTCTGCAGGCTCCTCTTAACGTCAAGACCTTTCACAGCTGACTACTGACATGTCTACCATATGTCAGGCCAACCTGATAGAGGCTCAAGATATAGGATATAACTGCCACATTTTCAGGTCTTATAGTTTTGTTCTCAGTGAACTCATGGGTGGGACAAATGGGCAAAGTCCACTGTGCCTTTTCTCCAGCCAATGTAAACCTTGAGTACAGACATGAATTAATGCTGCTTGCCACTGAGCAGCACTACTCACTGCTTCCTTTTGGTCAAGGGAAGTTGCCAACTTCATTAAGAGAAACTAATAAAACTAGCCTCATAATCTAAATGAATTAAGAATTAATTACTCATTTATTTGTAGTATTCATTCTATAAATCTTTAGGCAAGAAAGACTTAGTTGCAACAGAAGTGTGTCCTGCCAATATATGTACCAGGGCAGAATTATTTTATCTGTATGAAAACAAAGTGTCCCAGCTGAGACCACGGCTCTGCTGCACTGGATAACTACCTACAGGGGAAGAGGTAGATTCTGTACTGCATGATACTGAATTTAATTAAATGAGATAAATAAAAGTGAGATGGAAGGTGTATTATTATCTTTGCTTCAAAAATACAGAACTACAACACTGACAGCAAAGCAGAGAAGGGCACACGGTGAGAATCTGTGCTAAGAGCAGGGAAGTGTACTTAGAGACCACCCGAAATGTAGTCAGCCTTCAGCACCAAAAGCTGTTTCAGAAAGTAGCAGCTAAAAGATAGTAACACCTTTATTTTAATGAGGATTGTCAAGTGGATGATTTTAGGACACCACCTCTAACTAGCAATGGATTAGATATCTGCATGGAAATGTAGTAGAAATTTAGGATGACAAAGGTAAAAGGTTCTTAACCAGCTTCCAGCTACATCAAGAACCACATTACACAATTTCATACACTGAATTTTATCTTCAAAAAAGGCTTTTCCACTTTTCCATTTTCCCTTACTCTGCTCCATCCCTCTCCACTGTCATTCTAGCTGAAAATATTTTTTTAAATGCAACTGCCCTAATAATTCTGAATTCCCCACTTCTTTCAGTGTCTTATTCAATTTACAGCAATATATTTTTGTGTCAATATGTACTGCAGTGTCATAGTTCTTCCTGTTCATTTGTTAGTACTTACACACATTTCATAACTCTGCTCAGCTTTAATTTCACAAACAACCCAAGCTTTTACTCTGCTCTCATAAAGCTGCTTACTTATTCTTATCAGCCACTTTCCTGAATGCATATAGAGCATTTGTATTTCTTCTCCAGTCATATAAGACCATTTTGACTTGACCTGCTGGAAATCTTTGGTGTGAGGCATGAGACTGACAATTTATATGCTGTTTCTTTCCTAACACAGGCCTGTCAATCATTTGGTCCCTTCAAGCTGGAGGGATGCCATCAGCCTTGGCTGGAGTAATTTCTATTCTATACTTGTAATCCTTTTAGCCACCTCACTTTGCCTGGTCTCCACAGATAATGTGAGCATTATTACTGGAAACTTAGTAAAAGTGTTAATCTAGCCCTGTGGTCCCCCATGATCTAGAGGTTATCCTTACTTTCTACCTCTTTATTCATTCACATTGTGGTATCATTTCTTCTTTCCTTTTATATAATTTCTGGAAGTTTGATTTGATAATGCACCAAAATACTCTTTGTGCCCAATCTCCACTATTACTTTGAAAATGTATCCTGATCAGGACATACCTTAGGTCTCAGTATCTTGTCCAGTAATGTTTTAACATCTCCATTTGCCAGCACTCTCACTGCAAATACCTTTGTTAACCCAGGGTCCAATTTATTTACAGCTTTGGCATCCTACTCACAAGAACAGCCCTATTGAGTACAACAGCCCTGTTTGAGTACAACGACTGAAGCTAAAGAAATAAAAAACCTCATAATACAGAGTCCTCAAATACTATGAAATTTTAGTCCATACTTCATATAAAATCAAAATTATTAAGTAATACTGCTCTTGAAAAGTAAAACCAGAAGCACACCAAGCACAGCCTAAGGGATTGAAAGCAAAGTGATATCAAAAAAGGGTTGCCATTTCTGCTATCAAACAGCCAACACTTAGCTGTCCATCCAAGCTATCACAGCATTTGTTTGCTGTAGCTGCTCAGTGACTGCTAAAGTACCTTTTCTGCACAGTTCTGCCCTCAGGCTTCTTCCTTCCTCTCTCTCTTTACAGAGATACTGAACACTGTCCTTTTCTGACAAAGCTCCCTGTATGATCTCATCCTGTCGTCCCCTTGTCTGGCCTCAGCTTGGCCTCCTGACAAAAGCAAAAGTAGAAAAGTAGCTACAAGAGCAAGGAAATTCAGTAGCTCAGTAAAGTATCTTTGAAAAAAAAAAAATCAGAAAAGAAAATTGTTCCATCTCTTTCTCTTCCCCCCTCCCTTTTTAAAATTTAAATAAACACTTTAATTGGTGAACTCTACTATATTTCAACAGCTAAAACAAAGCTACCAAATGACTTAAAATCTTCTACAGGAAGGACAAAAGCATCAGATATGCTCAGAAAAAGTCCAAGCAAACACTATTCAGAGAGAGGGGCTTCAGGTTTAAGGAAGAAAAGCTAGAATGCATAAACACCTATGCACTCACATACTAAGAGCAACTCAGGTTACTGCAGTCTGGAAGCAAATGAGCAGGCAGCCAACCCGCTGGGCCATTCCCCATAGGTGTCACAACAAGGCAGAGGAATCTGCAGTGGAAGGTCTGGGGAGCAGCTGTCACCAAAAGACACATATATTTTTAAAGGCTTTGTCATTTGTCTTCAGGGTGGGAAATGCCGTGTTTGACCTCCTGCTGAGGCAGCTACCCTGTTACAGCAGCATGGGCTGGAAGAATAAAAGGCAGCAGCTATTATTTCAGGTACAAACACCAGAAAGCAGAGACAAAAGGCACGGTCATTAAATCGTCATTTCTATTTAAAAACACACATGGCAACTTATTAATACTTCTCGTGCTGCATGAACTTCCCCCTAGGCACTCTCCAAAACAGTTGGTATTAGCTAATTGCAAACTATCTCAATGACCAAGTAAAACAACAGCACAAAGCACATCAAACACTGTCTCAGCAACACCAAACAACCCTGGATGGGAGAAGCCAAGGAACTGAGAGCTCTTGGTCGGGTGCCCTGCCTTTCCCCAGCAGAGGCTGTGCCACCTGAAGAGCTGCCCCACCCCGCTGCAGCCTCCCATCCCTCCTCTGCCATCTGCACCTCCTTTCCAGCTTAGCAGGGAGCCACCACCACAGCTCAAAGCAGCTGGGATGAAACATCGTGGGGCCGTTTCCAAGAACCAAGGGGTGGTTTTCCCATAGAGTTGAGCCAATTTGGCAGCTGGCTGCTCTGCCCTCAGCCTCAGGCTCCAGCCCATTTCCATCCAGGATAAGTGAGATTCCCAGGTGCTGCCATGGGCATCCTGACTCTCCTGGGGCCCCGCAGAGACACAGCTCAGGGTGCAGGCAAACAGAAAAGAAACCAGACCAGCAAAAGCTCTTCTGCCAGAGAGGTCCCTGAACAAACTAGGATGGGAATTGCTGGAGTTCAGACGCAGGACTACTGATTGCACTGGTTCAGCCATCTCTGCAAACCAGCAGAGCTGAGGGACACTGGGCTGGAGGGGTGTGCACACAGCAGAGCTGCAAAGCCTGCCAGCCACCACTGGCAGGACACTCCAGGCTCCCAGCCTGCAGGACATCAGTCAACAAGCCTTGTCTCAAGCTGGAAGGAGGTACTAACAGTGCATGGTCCTTGAAAGGATTTAGTGCAATTATTTTCCCCAAAGTTCACCTACTCAAATATGTTTTAATTAGAAAGTCTTTTTTCTCCTAGCATCTAAGAATGTCAGACACTAAATAACATGGATTAAAAATGTTTTCAGAGCGATCCCATTGGCAGCATTAAATTCATGCTTGGAGACATGAATGCAAACCATTGTAAATTTCTCTTAAGCCTGGAGGAAGGGAAAAACAAATTCTTATTCATTAAAATTAATGCCATTTGATATCTACATCAGGGGATTTCTGCAGGAATGTGACTGGAAAAAGTGTTGAAAGTGTCTTTCATTAAATGCAGAAGAAAACAGGAGTTTCTCAAAACAACCTGCAAGCATCCCTGACAACAACTTAGGCAATTCACAAAAGGCAGCTTTCAATGACGCACACTCTGCAAGAAAAGCAAAGGACAACCTCAACAGTTTTAGAAAAACTGAATGAAGGTTCAGAGCCACTGCTGTATTAGAAATCAGCAAATGTTAATGCACTCTGATGTGAAAAATAACCCTTTAAAAAAAGTCTGTATGTTCTGAAATGGCCTCACATTTGTAATCTCGGTCTGTCAATCTTTCAAGCTGCCTATTCAATGATGTAGCTCTCAGAACTTGTACATGAACGTGACATGCTCAGAGTAGGGGCTATATGTGACATTTCACAAAATATGTTATGGTATGCCCCAAAAGATGAGTATTTAACACAGACAGTAAGAGCACAAAAAGCACAGTGTAGATGGGCATGCTGAAACCCCGGGAAGACCTGGTGAAACAACTGTGCACACAGTAAAACTAAAGTTGTTGTGGAAAAAAATATTTAAGATCATTGAAAATAAATTACTTGTATATACAACTGGGAAATAGGAAGCAAAGCAAAGGGCTGAGAAGAGTTTTTGAATATACTGAGAGAAGAGTATGTGATTTACCAGCTTTCCTGGTATGCTATCAATTAAGAAGAGAAAGACTGAACTCTGTACAGAGTGCTACAATAAAAAAAACCCCTCACATATATTCACCAAAAAAGTAATTACTGGTAGAAATCAAACACTGACACTGGGCTTTTCTAGACCATGATGACTGACCAGCAGTTTTCAAGACTCCTCCCTCAGTGAGCCCTAAAGGAAAAGGACTGTAACATCTGACTCTCAACCTCACCTCCAGTAACACACTCATAGAGAGACATGTCAGGAAGAATTAGTAAGAGAGGGGGAATAGCTATATTTTTAAAGAAAATTTAATGTTGTCATAGCTGGAAAGCCTCCCTTGATAAGCCTTTTTTTAAAAAAAAAACAACCAACCAAGAAGAGATGATGTAATATCTAACTAATGGATAAACTTAATAGGAAGTCAGAAAAAAGAGACATTATGCTTGGTCAACAGAACGTTTTATCCTCCACACAGTTTTCCTCGATGAAAATCAGACAGTTTATTCAACATTTAGTACGATTAATGGTCCCTTCCCATACAAAAAAATAAAACACAAAGTCCAGTGAATATGCTTTGATGTGAAAGCCACTTTTGCATGAGGAACTGCTTAGAACACTTAGGACAATATGTAGCCATGAGTAAAGAAGTTTGGGGCTGATAAAAACTGAAAAGGAACATGAAAAGAAATACTAACACCCAATCAGTTGGCTAGAAGTCACTGTTTTGGAAGAAGGTAACCTTCTCTGATGTGCCAAAATGGGGACTGCATACCAGTTTAGTACTAAGCAGAAAAGTTATCCATGCTCAGTCTGGAATGGAACAATTATCTTTCTGTTTTCCAAGCCAGTGCACATCATGTTGACATTCATCAGCTAAGAAAAGGAGAACCAGAATTAAATGCTCCAGTTAAATCAAACATGAGAGAAGCAGAAAGACCCTTAAGTGCATTTTCTACCTCTCTAACAGGAGCAATGGCAATACATCATGATCAAATATTGCTACTCGATCAGAGACCTGTAACAGATTATTGCTGTAAAACACTGGAAAAATGGCTACTTCATACTACAGCAATAGAATTACTTCCTACTCTTGGCTCAAAATTCCAATACTAAGGACTATATGTATAAGAAACCATGGCACTTATTTGCACAGGCATATGAAGTCAAGGAGTACAAGTTTTGCAATAGACATACACCAGGGAGTGCAGAATGGATGTGAAAGATTTAGAGGCTGACATATGACACAAAGTCAATGGTTTACCAAGATGGAGGGGTCTGAATATGTTCATTCCCATCACGAAATTACTAAACATCTGCACTTCTGAAAGCAGCATTTCATCCATGAGGTCAAACAGGGCAACAAACAGCACTAGCTGGGGAAAATATAAATTTCCAAAGCCATGTATCCTCAGAAGAGCATGCCATTGAAATGCTAAAAGCAACAGAACTACAACCACCAAATATTGTGTTTGCTTTTGGTTTTGTTCTTTTTTCACAGAATGCAAAACAGTCGCAGGTAGCATTTTTTACAGAATATGATCATCTGAGAATCAACAATACATCAAAAAAGGCTTTTCCTACCAGCTGATTTCGGAGTGAATTTGTCCCTGTTGGCTGCACATACTGCCAGTAGCCTGTATCCAAGATCCAAGTCAAATCCTTGCTGAGCTGCCACTCGACTAACCACCTGCAGAGGGAAAGAGAGAAAGCTTCGTTAGGGGTTGCCTGAGCTCTTTGCAAAGTGACATTAACCTGCTTATCAGCACTAGTGTTAGACGCCTGAATCTGGTGCAAGAGCACAGTACAAACATGTATGAGGCAGTGCTCCCCAGCAGTTTCCAACACAAGCACAGCACAGTGAACACAGGAGAATTCCAGTGATCCAATTATTTGACCACCTGTCAGAAGACAGGCCTGAAGTTCCATGAAAATTGGAGAGATAAAATGCTGAAAGAAACACTGGAAAAACAATGTATGTAAAGATTGTATAGAATACACCTTACTGTATTTGAGATGTGAGGATAAGAAATCTCAGCCTCTCTCTCTGTTGTATGGTTCCTGGCCGCAGTGCCCGGGTTTTTAGGTTAAAATGCCCGCTCCACGCTGCTGGGCAGGGCTGTCCTACTCTGTGCCCAGTGTCACAGTTGCTGCATTTCAACAATACTGCACTGGGAAGCACATTTACTGAGTTTTAGAATAAATAGGCCTGTGCAAGAAGCATTTGCCAAACATTAAATTAGGGAAAGACTTGTTGTTGTTGACTGGTCTAGAAGAACTAGCAAAACCAGGCCTTAGTTAAGGACAAAAAACAGTCAACTGTTTCTCCAAGCCAGTAACTCAGCTATCAGCCAAGAACGTATCTTCTTTAAAATCTGCAGAGTACAAACACAATGCCACAGTCATTCTGCCAAACGGTGCTAAAGTTATACACAGCACAGCTTTTCTATTGCCTTCCAGTGGCACATGATGACTTCAGACTCAGAGGCACAGATAAAACAGATTATTCTGAACAGTGCCATTACTCCTCTGCATTAAAACAATGGTGAAGGAACTGCACAAGGAACAGAACACCATTTCCTGAGGCAAAAGAAAGTCCCTATCTTTAATAGCTACAGTACAAGAAAATGTCCTTTTCCCACCCTTCCTTCACCTGAAAGCTTCTTTCTTAATGAATGACACTGCAATTATCTGTGACCAGGACTGCAAAATGCAACAGTATAGAACAGAGTGAAGAACTAACATATGTGATAACTTACAAACATTCTTCTATACTTTTTCTCATATATCCACTTTTCCTAATAACCAATTAAGAACCAAATTTATTTCTTAAAAAAGAATTAACATGAATGAAGCTCCCAGGTCACGTTTTTGTTCTGTTGTTCCTATTAATTTAAAAATTAGACATTCAAAAGACTTAATCAGTGGGAGTGTTGCCTCCCTAAATTTAACCCTTCCAACCTCAAAACTGAGAAAAGGGCTTCAGGGAAAAGAAATGAAAATTGACGATAATCAGTACAGTAACACACATCTACTGTTTCATCATATTTCTTTAAAATTGCAACTTTTAGACAGAAAACTAAAAGGGAATAAAGTAAAAGAAATAATGCAGTTATTTTTGATAAACAAAAAACCATTTCCAACTTAGTAGATCAGCCTTTAACCATTTACACTTAGAAGTCCAGTTATTAGCATTCTGGCTAAGACTCTGGGCCCAAACTTGCAAAAATAAGAAAAAAAAAAAACTAATAATAATAATAAAAAAGTAATAAAAACTCACAAAAACCATTCAAAGACAGAAAAACAAGAGCAGAACATGATATGTCATGTTTCATACTAAATTAGCAATAGGAGTGAAGACTGGTGGGATGCCATGAGATCTGGAAAACACTTACATACTTGGAAGTCTGTTTCCCTTTTCCACTTCCAGTATCACTGTACTTCAGCTACCCAAAAGTAGATATCAGGAGGGGATGAGAAGAAAACAGACAGAAAACTCTTCTAAGAAACCCAAAACACCACATTGCAAAAGGCTCCTGAGAACAATATCTCATTAATGTACCAACATGATTTAAACTCCTTTAGCCATCATCTATTCCACCATCACAGAGGAACACAGTTCAGAGTGCCAATCAGGTCTGTGAAACAATGGAGAAAGGGCCCTCTCATTTTCTGTTTCAAAAAAGCATATAATCATTAAACCATTTATTGTGAAACTGAAGGAATGCAGATACACCTGCTCCTCAGTGAGCACATGGCAACTCAGGAAATGCATTGGCTGCTTGTATGTTCGATCCGTTTTAAAACATGAAGCTACTGTTCCTGAGACTCCAAGAGGCCAAATCACTACTACTCTCAACTGACATCTTGCTAATTGTGGAAAAGGTCTACAAAGTAACTCAGGAAACAGAGAGAACTAAAACCCACAAAGGCCAAGTTCTGCTTGCACTGCCTTCACTGAACACACTGCAAAGCCTTGGTCAGTGTAGTCCTAACCACAGGCTGACACCTAACCTCCTACACTCCCACAAAACATCACTTTCCTTTCCTTAATCTCCCCTGCCAGAGGAGCAGTGCCATGAAGCTCAGAGGGGTGGAAAGCAGAGCTTTCCAGGTGCCAGAGTGTGCAGCCCAAGGCTGAGAACAACCCTGTGGGCACAGCATGGCCTGGGAGCACCTGCCTGGCAGCGGCTGAGGCAGCACCCCGGCAAACACCACACAAGGACTGAGCACCAGGAGGCACAACCTGAACTTGACAGTGTGCACAAGTCAGCTGGTCAAACTATTACTGACCTCTTCATGCAAAGTGTGAGGGGAAACAAACTGGAAGTTCATTTCAGAAGAAAAAAAAATAATAAAAAAAAAAAAATCTAACTTTGAAAGAAAGTGCTTCCACTGACAGGCTGCACAAAAAGTCGCCTCTTCCTCTCAAAAGAACAACAAAAACCACAGAAGCTTAATAGAAAACAGATCTTTCTAATAAAATTTCTGTTTTGCCAAGAGTCATTTTCCACCTACGGTTTTCTTGTATGCACTCCATTAAATGCAGAAAGAGGGTCTGTTAAAAAAACTGGTGGACTTGTGCTCAAGAGGGATTTCTCTGGTCCCTTCTGCCTCAGCTTGCTCAACATGAATAGGGCAGTACACATCTATTTCCTTTTCAAGGAATGGTTAGGTCAACTCTGGTAAGTGCTCACAGCATTGCAGAATGAACTCATGGTTGAACACATGGTGCCAGCTGCATGTTGTCTGAAATTTTTAACAAGGCTTACAAATATTTGCACTGACTGAATTTCAACGTTTTCTTTCACCTGTGACAGGTTGAAGACTTACTTTTATTTCAAAATTAAGAATGGAACAGATCATACATCCCCCTTCCAACATCCTCTTTCAGGTGGTCTACAATTCAGGTCAGACATTGCTCACTTGGTACCTGTCAAACTTTCCTCTGTATGCAAGGGACTCCCTGGCTTTTTAAACAGACACTGAGAATTCTGAGAAGCAAGATGACAAATGCGTCATTAGGAGCATGATCCACAAAACACAAAGAAATAGCTACAAGACATTTGGTAAGTTTAATATATTCAGGTCAGCAGGCCCTGATGAAATTTATCTTTGAGTGCCTCAAAGGAACTTGCCTGGACAAACAGTGTAACTGCTAATGATTATTTTCAGAAATTTATTCAAGACAGAGAGCTTGGAGATACACCAAATCTGGTTCTAAGACCGTAAAAGGTGACTCTCAGAAAGTACAGATATCCAGAGAGACAACAAAACAAAGTATTAAAGAAGTACTAGGTGAGCAATACAGAACATGATCATGAATCCATCACTACCGTGCAATTTCCTTCTTTGACAAGTTACCATGTCCTAACTCAAACACATCTTTTGACATTGCCTTGTGCAACACTATCATAACAAAGGAACACAGCCCAGATGACGGAAATATAAATTTTACTCAGATTATTAATTACTAGTCCTTTGTCAAATCATAACTTGTGCTTGTTACAGGTAATTTCTACGTGTTTAGTCCTGACTTGGACAATGACAGAGTAAACTGCAAAACCTCTACGTGGTTTTCCAGGCAAAAGAGTCTGCAAACACTTAACAGGACAGGGTAAGGGTTTAAAACCATCATTATAACTTGGAAAAATGTTGCAAAAATGAGACCAAAGACACACATGAAATACTACAGATTGGAAAGAAAAATTAAATGCCTAAATAGAAAATTAGGAACAGACATTCATCTCCTCAGTGTATACATGACTCACTGGGAAAATGTTTGAGGTATTAAAAATCACCAGGCACTGGAGAAACCTACCTATCATTCTCTGGATTTTGGAGGGTAAGGGGATTTAGAGTAGACCAGACTGTATCTTTAGTCTTTAGATTTATAGCAGACCAAACTGTATCACATCCTGGCTTGGAGAAAAAGAGTAGACAGCATGGCCCTTTAGGTCTGTTCCAAGCCAAACCTCACTGATTCCAGACACCTGCTGCCGACTGGAGCCATCCAGCTCAGTCTGAACCCT
The DNA here is from genome assembly GCA_013399915.1 of Illadopsis cleaveri. Classification (NCBI taxonomy): domain Eukaryota; kingdom Metazoa; phylum Chordata; class Aves; order Passeriformes; family Timaliidae; genus Illadopsis; species Illadopsis cleaveri. Next base: position 299,499 of record VXBB01015240.1, read on the forward strand.
GTCCCAGGAATTCTACCACATCTGAAAACTCCCGTGATTTCAGTCTTATTTGGGTACCATTGTGGATCAGATGGAATCAAGGCAACAATTTCAATAATCCATTAAATGTTATGGCTAAGTGATTACGATACCATTTGCAAACATACTCTTTCTCTAACTACAAATTCAAATCCAGCACATCAGCAAAAATTCAGACAACGTGTTCACCCATGACTTCATTCTGCAATGCTGTTAGAACTCATCTTACTTGACCTAACCATACGTAACAGCATTCCACTGGAAAGTAGTGCATTAAAAAGAACCAAACAGACATAGTTGACAGTGCCACAATCATAAATTGAGATCATCATCCTTTATCATGGGTGAGAGAGGTGCTTGGCCAGCTCAAGGTTCAACACCTAATATTTCTCTCTGTGTTATTTTACAGTAACATTCCAGACAGCTCGACTTTATAAAAGCTAGCCTATTTCCTACACACACTAGCAACACCTAGCTTTTATTAAAATTTTGATATGGCACTAACAGCTATTTTAAGCTGTCTTTAGAGGAACGTGTACCCTACCTGCAAACAAATATTATTATAAAATCAACTGCCAGTAAGAAAATTTGATCACTCCAAACCTCTGAAATCTTTAATCTGAATAATTCAGATAAACAGCTTTCAAAAAGGAGACATTGCATTCACTGTCTGTGACTCAGCTCTGCAGAGTTCCAGATGTCTGAACTCTCAGGGTCATTGACAGAGAGGAGAAAATGATGAAAGTGAGGTTTTAATTCCATGAAAAGCAGACAAATATGGCTACCAGCATCTTTTCTCTGCTGAATTTACCTGCCATACTTTCCCCACACCCCCTCTTTCTCTTTTGCAAGGCTAAGGAGCTTCACCACGGAGCGTCACTCCCTGCCCTGCTTGTCATCACCCCACCAAGTACTGGAACAATGCAGCTCTCAACCTAACAGCCCTGTTAATCAAGAGAGCTACACGACTGCTTATTTCTAAACTCCCTTCCCATTATGTTGCACTTTCAATGAAACTCTTAACTAGCAGCAGTCAAGAGCACTCCCCCCTGCTGGCATCAGAATGAATTTTACCAATTCAATTTGCTGGTTGCTCAAAACTAAAAATGCCAGCTGATTGCTAGTTCAGACGGCTCCGTGTTCAGCCACTTGTGCATACTTGAAATTATCTGAATGCAGTTTGAAGACTACAGCAGAAATTTTGTAATTAGAATTCTGCAATGTAGATGGTAATTTTTTCCCCCTCAGTAACACACAAAGATCAGATAAACAGGAAGCAAATTGAGGAATTTTGCAACATGAATAGTGATCTGCCTCAAACAGAAAAAACAAAACAAAACAAAACGAAAAAAAAAAAGGGGAGGAAAAGGAGGAAGAAATCTGTGATCTGAAGTCCTGATCTGATGAGACTCTTACATTCCAGTTGCAGAAGGGCTGCCTCGACAATAGACACAATCAAAGCAAGTCAGGGAAGTTATATATATCATTAAGTAGTTTCTTGCCTTTGATGCTTGAAAACAGACATTAAGTAGGTTCTGCAAATGTAAGAGACTTTACAGAATCCTTATATTCACATTAGGCATTTCTTAAATTTTTTTGCCACTCTATAAGGTGGATAAGGGCCATATTTTCCAAGTAAAAAAGCTAGTATGGCTGCCATGTACACCTTGACGCTTCCTGCAATGGTGACATAAATCATGCAGAATAAGGGTATCTCCTCTTTACATCCTCTTCCTCTCTGCTGTGGATTAACAACCACAAACATCGAAGACAAGGTCACTATACTCAACCCTCTCCACTGAAAATTGTCCCAGAGGAAAAGAGGCAGGGATTGTGAGTAGCAGATTTTCTTAGGGATGNCAGCTGATCACTGGCTCACTGCAATACTGTTGCCACCTGAGTCCTGGCACACTTTGAATAGCGATTTGCATGAAACATACACCAGATTCTAGAAGCACTTGACTTTGGAGGCCAGCAGATCTCGAAGAGTTTTAAATAACCCATGGCAAGGCTAAGGAAGTTCAGGTAGAAAGGGCTTTAGGAGGCCATGAAGTGAAAGCACAAGCAGTAACTCTGGGTTATTTGGTGGTGCCAGAGCTGCTCTGAGGCAGAGTGTGCTGTGCCTGCTGGCTGTACCCTGGCAGTACAGCACGTACACAGCCCTGCAGGGCTGTGCTGCTCTGCAAACACAGAGCTGTGTGTTTAACAGATGCCCTGAGAGCATCACGGGAGCAGAATTTCTTCCACGTGAACTTTTTGCTCTGGAAGTCTCGCACACAAAGAATAAATGCAGCATTTCCAGGGTTCTCAGGGGCAGCTGCAACCTCCTGTTTTCTGGGTATAGAGATGCTGAACCAACTCTTCCATCTAATTAATCACATTCACATCCTGATCGGATTAGAAATGTGATTTTTGGAATGTCACAGGTTGATTTTTGATTATGTACTTTTCTGCATTAAACAGAATGAATCCAGGCAAGCGTGAAGTCAATGCAGCAGCAGCTGCATTTGCACTCTGAGGCATCCTGTTATGGAAACCTCACATAATTCAGATATCCCATTCCTGTATTTTTTTTCTTTTTTAACATGTATGTCTTTTTTTAACCAATTATGCTCTTCATGACATATCAGACAAGCTAAAATAGATTCCTGTATCATGAAACTGAGAGCAGTTAGGGTTTTTTCCTCCTTAAAATGATCTAAAATCATCTCAACAGTCTCAATTCCAGGATTTTCTGAAGAGAAATGCAATTCAAAAGATTACTGTACTATTGTACCAGTATCATTAAAACATGAACTTTTAGCAGATACTTCCATCAGTTTATCACCAATGCTTGTTATTTCAGCAACTCTCATCAGCAGTACAGAGATGCAGTTAAAACTACAAGCAGAACAAAAACTTTAAATGAAATCCATAACCTTTAGATGAAGTACAGCTAGGACTACAACTTTGTGTTTTGTTTGTTTGCTTGTTTCAATTTAGAGAGAAATACTTCTTTCACAAACATGGGTAGGTTTCCCACATCGGATGACTGAGGCGGACCCAGTATTTGGANAGAGAAATACTTCTTCCACAAACATGGGTAAGTTTCCCACATCGGATGACTGAGGCGGACCCAATATTTGGAGAGGAAAATCTAGAACATCAAGATTTGGGGGGAAGGCATTTTTAATTACTATTGCAAGGACTATTTCAGCATAGTTTTTTTGTGGATGATTTGGGGTAGGAAGTCTTTGCATCTTTTGGATGCAGAGACTCAGATCCCAACCACAGTGGTTAGAGACAACAGCTTTCACTACAGAAGCCTTCTTACATTCAGTGATTTGACCAGGAGTCAGCTCAGGCAAGCACACCCCACTTACCTGAATTCCTCCTACAGTCCAAAACCATTGTAGTGATGGATTTGAATTTCTTAGGTGAAGCCCTTAGGTACAGCTACAGAGTAACTGCACACAGCTTTGCTGCTCTCACTCTTTTATTTCTTGACTGGACACACTGAAGAGCCCTAAAGAATGATAAACTTGGTGCCCTGTAAAGCTGAAGCACAGCAAGAGAACAAGGCAGTGCCTTTACGGTCCTTTGCTGAAGACAAGTCTGTAAATCTGCCCATTCTGCTCTCAGCTGTGTCCTCATTTCCATTTTTGCTGCAGCACCAACACAAACCTTATCCAAAGCCTTCAATAAGATCATTTACATGTTAAACTGCTTGGCAAGAGCAGACCCATGGGGTGAGAATACACTGGACCTGAGAAGAGGCAGAAATGAATGAAACAACCTGGGCCAAACGCTGACTGAAAGTAATCTGTATTGCAGTCTACTTTGAAGCATTCTTTCCTGAAAAGCTTTTGACCAAGATTTTGATTTTGTCTCCCATTCACAGAGATATAATTCAATTACTGTGCAACTTTTTGCTCAAACATTACTGTTAAACATGGCTTTTAGCATCCACATGGATTGGGAAATGGTTAGGAGACATGTTAACCTGTGAGTGATTCCAGTACTTTGATTTCCTTGCTTGGACTGGTATCTGATTTGGCCAAACTAGGGTTATTTTTTTAATCTGCTGTGTAGTAACTGAGGAGGCTTATTTCAGAAGACTGTAAGATAATGCCATATACAGTACATTTTTAGACAATTATATTCTTAAATTTATCAAGGCTATCAGCCCTGCCATAATATGGTGCTAGAATAAGAAATTTTTTCAATCCTAATAAAACACAGCTATGTCTGGTTTGTGGAAAGTGTAAGCTGTTTTTATCAGCTCCCCATAACCCTATGGAAGAAGGAGTATTATATACAAAAGAACACCATATCCATTTCAATAATTTATAGAATCAATGATTTCAATTATACTTCAGTTTCTGGCCTACAGACTGTCTGTCTGATTCGAAAATAACTACTGTTGAAAAATAACACCTAGCTTTTCTTGGCAAGTTAGAAGAAATTTTATTGTCTCTGAGAAAGATCATAATTTGTTTGCATGAGTTCTGTAAAAGCTGTTTAAGGGAACCTTTCCACAGCCTGTAGCTTGCAAGAAATAAAACAGATTCAAGTTTATCCCTAACTTATTATTTATCTGTTGAAATGAGTGTTTTTTATAGATTTTTATTACCCACTCACTTTAGTGATTTTCTGTAATGGGTAAGCACAAAAAGTTAATCTAGAATTAGTGTCTGTCAGAACTGTTTGTACGTAACAACACAATGCACATGCATCATGTTTTGGTCAGGAGAGGCCAGCTTTTGGGGCTTAGCTAATGAAAAAATATTTTCTATTTATAGGACATGGTTCACCTATGTATCCTTTTCCCTTGGACTGTTTGCACTGCACAGAAACACCCCAATTTTATTCGTAGGCCTTGACAGCATTAGCCTAATTTCTTTACCACAAAAGGAAATTATTTAAACTCTAAATGAGCAATCATTTCAAGTATCCTGCTTAACAAATGCGAAGTATTTGACTACTGAAATGAAGTTTACATACCTTATTAGGTACCTCTCTGGCAAAATTTAGCTGTTGTATCAAATCCTGAGTTTCTTCTTGAGATAAGAAAACCATCCCTATTATGTTGCATACAATGTCACTGGAGCCACAGTAGCAAATGTAACTCCAGGATTATAAGTACTGCTGATATGGAAAAATTATCTACTGAAAATAGCCAGTAAGTATACTGTGCACAGATAATTCTAAAAAAAAAAAAA
>VXBB01015240.1:304872-327625 GCA_013399915.1 Illadopsis cleaveri
AAAAAAAAAGAAGAAAATTCACCAAGGAAAGACAAACACTAAACACATGTTACTCATGTTCAACAACTGCTGTCTAGGAAACTCATGAAATTTTCAAGTCACCAAGATTTGTCTAAGTGCTGGTATTACAATTTAAGAAAACCCTCTACAACAGCCTATTCTATATATTATTCTCTCTATATATATTCTAGATATATATTCTATATATTATTATCAAACCCAGTAATTCCATAAATGAAGATGGAAGCTCTTCTCCTATTGCCCAGGCAGAATATTTCTAAGATCATTCTTCTGCATCTGTTCTAAGAAGGGCAGCAGGAATAAAAAACATTCAGGTGCTTATAAAGTCACAAGACATTACTGACAGTCCCAACACAAAGGCAGTGTGTCAGGTAAACAGAACTACTTCTAAGAACCACTTCTGAAATTCCTTATTTCAAGACTGTGAGTGTATTTGTCCTTTATTAATAGGATTAAATCTAACTGGTTAATTTTTGCAAAAGACTATACATGAGACTTAAATGATGCAAAGAATCTGTTATACCTACTGTACCTATGTTATGCCTGTCTCTGATAATCTGTTAAGCTGGCTATTCATACCACAACAGATCTGTTTTGATGCTCTGTCATCACATCTGATGCATTTTGACTTTGCAGTGTGTCAATGAATGGTTTGCACGTTCCTGAGAGAGCCTGCCCCTCTGCATTCATGACATCCTAATAAGTTTCAATTTGGATTAGTTTATATCGTGTTACCACTCGTAGGACATGATCATCTCATATCCCTTGATGTTTCCAGAACAGTTTAGCATACCACTTTTTCCCTGGGCAGAGAGTTAATAGAACAGAATGTCATAAAAATTAAAAAAAAAAAAAAAAATCATTCTCATTACTACAGAGGGGAAGCTTTATGAGCAAGCAAGCATTTTTAGTATTTGTAGAATTTCCAAATGAAATGCCTTAAAGAGCCACACAGCTCAAATGTTGCAATGATGGTTGAGATTACTTGCTTTAAAAAGCATATCCAAAAATATGGAAATTTTAAGGGAATTGATTTTGAAGGTAATTTTAAAGGCTGGCAAAATAACACAATAATCCTGTTTCAGTGGCTGAATAGACTTTCATACTGGTTTTTCATTTTTCTTTTAGCATAATCCTTACAAAGAAGGACACTGGTAAACCTTGTCAGCATTAAGAAAAATAGGCTCCTGATAGTACAGAACATGCACCTATGCAAACTGATGTAAAATTTACTCATGATATTTCAGTATTTCAGCTGCCTTTCACTTATTTGGAACATTCTGAATCATTTCTCTGAAAACAGACTAAAGTTCTACCACGTTTGTTAAACAAAAGTAGATAAACAAACCCTTTTTCCTGTAAGAAAATGACCAGTCTCAAAATCCACATTTGCTAAATTATGAATCAGACCGTATTAAATAGAAAGAAATTATGTATGGAATTACGTGAGCTCAAACAGAGAAAAAAAATATAAGGAGAAAATTTTAAATATATATATTTGAAAAAGAGACCTTGCCCACTATACTGCTAATACATTAAGAAGATACAGGAAGTACAAACCTCTTGGGACACAACCATGCTGTTAAGTCTGCTTAATGGGAAGCAGGAAGAGGAAGAGGGATGTACACAATGAGAAATTAAAAAAAATCTTTCTTAGAGGGATTTTAAAATGAAGAACAAGAAACATACTCATTGCAGTTTATGGGCATTCTGCAAATCCTGTGTATTTATCAAACATGGAACAAGCCACCTGGTTAAGTTCCTGTGTTATTTCCTTGTCAGGAATATAATGAGATTACAACATGTGATGAAGATGCTGCTGCCAGTCAGCCCCACACTGCAGGTTGTTCTCTTCCACAAGCAGCTTGGGAAAGGGGGACATGTCACCCTGCTCAGATTTCAGGGAGAAGTATGAAGCAAAGCAATACATGTGGCTCAAATATTAACACTAGTTACATAGTAAGAGGTTTGTTTTTTTTTTTCCTTCATTCTTGTCAGAAGAAAAACTATATTTTCATTTCAACACGCTGAACACCATGTATTGTGTTTTACCTCACCAGTTTTCATGAAACATTTCCTGCCCACTTTCTGTACACTCTGTGAGGTGAATGAATCACTGGCAGTCAGACCTTATTCTGACCCTCCACTTGGGCAGGGCTGAAGATCTGCTCATGTAGAAAGAAAAGATTTAAACAGCAGGTCAGACTCACAATGTTCTAGCAGGGGCTGCACAGAAATACTGTGTACAGACTGTCCAATTATACTTGAGGTGAATGCCTCCTTTCCCAAAAGCTACCCTGAAAAATGCTAGCAAAGTCTTTAAAAAGTATAAATAAAATACAGGTATGGTCACATCAGACACTATGTGCATTTTCTCATAATTGATGCTACCTGTAACTTTTACTTCAAACAAAATTGTTAAACATTCTGTCTTTGGAATTTACCATTTTTAACTTCCTATATTTTATTTTTTCTCTGACTGGAAGATTATATGTCTCTCCTATTATAACTGGATTTATTGTAACTTTTTGACATACAAATCTGAGGGATGCTATACACTGGAGCACACTAAGATGGAGCCATTCCTTAACATTTGGATTTCTGGCAACTAAATCTCAGTCTTAATGTCACTTTTATATATACCAGCTACACAGTGCAGGAAAATAATCCATGCACTTCTGCCCCACTACAAAATGACAGTCTCTTCATTAATAATTTCAGATTTTCTGTTTCTTTTGTGACTATTTATTTACATCAACTTTCTTGGCAAATTGAAGTGAGGCTTTTAACCCTCCTGCTCAGTCAGAATTTCATTCTTCTAAAGTCTTGACTCCACATAACAGTTCTGGACTGCTGCTGCTGGAAAATAAAATCTTCAAAACAAAAAATGCACGGACAAATATGTATTTTAATGCATTATACTGAAGTGGCTTTGGGAACTATAGTGGTCTTAATGCAAAGTGAATGGAAAGAAAAGCACTGAAATCAGTGGAACTGTTGGAATTAGTATGTCAGGATTAGACCTGCAGTCAATACATGAAACAAAGTAAACTGAACAGGCAGGCCTGAAACACTGGTCAGCTGGAAGCACAGCATACTCAGAACAAAATGCAAGCAGTCTTTCAGCCCTACCAAAAATACCAAAGGAAAACAAATACCTGGAAAGTTCATTACTGTGTAAGAATATGGCTCACTTAGCAATTTCAAACCATGAAATAATAATGTATGTGTGTAACAAATAATCTAGCCTGTGCATTTGTAAGTAATCTAACTAAAAATGTTTCACCCTCTTATACTCTAACTTCTTGTTACTGCATTTTGCTCCCTGTTAAGCTATGAACTCAAATAAAAAGGTCTTAGGATCTGGCTTTATGTATTTAAGGTAAAAGGACAAAAATTCCCTTAAAATGAAGATTCTGAAAATCAAGTTCCCTTGGCCACAAGAGAGTGAACACAGTATAAAACAGAACTGGAGCCACTGTCAGAGCAGGATGGACCTACCGTCAAACAACCCATCAGGCTCTGCTCAAATGGCCTCTGGAAGGCTCTGGGGTCTCCACACCAGTCCAGGAGCTCTGTTGCTGCATTATGGAAGTTTGCTGGGTTCTGTAAGTGCTGGAAAGGGAAGGCAAAGCAGCATGGTAAATAACATACACAAGGGCTGACATACTCCTTTCTACATCACATTATTTCCATGTCTGGCAACTAGGAGCAGCATGTAATTCAGAAGCAAGGCTTTAAATTGCACAGTGAATGCAGAAAATCCTACTTCACTCTTATTAATACTTACACCATCTTCTGACATGACTTCAATAGTTAGAGACAAGCTGTAGATGAAATACCAAAGCTCCCCAAACTCTTTCCTCCACAGCACCACCTCTCCCACCTGCAAATCCTAATGGATTCTACTTGGAAATCAAAATTGTCTGAGCCCAAATTAAGGGAGATTTGAGTCTCAGGTTCAATGTCTTTGAAGTGTGCTTATGCCCCACTGTTGGGACATGCCAGCACAGCACCTTCCAATAATCAGGATTCCAATCTTTGCTGCTGGCCAATGAGGCAAACGTGACAGACTCAGAAAACGCCAGTGACAAGGAGAAGCACACTGAGTGTACTGATCCTTTCTAGAAGCCTTGGTTTCTGTTCCTTGTGACAAATAGATGATTATTTCTTCACTGAAAATACTTTTACATACACAGAAGGCATGCAGACATTTCAGAGTGGAACCCTACCTCTCCTGAAGAGGGTGGCAGGATTTTGAGAGGAAAAAAGCCCACAAAACTTTGTTTTGAAATTTGCATGGGCAGTGGATTTTTTTATTTTTTTTTTGACTACAACATAAATTTCTGCCTTTTTACTGAACAACTGGAAGTCCTGATTTTAGAGGCAGTTAGTAAACTTACCTAATACTATTGTTCACACTGTCATCCCTCACTGTCTGCATTGCCAAAGTATTCCAACATTTTAGCTGGAGCAGAGGGATGGCACAGGGAAGAAGGAATTCAATTTACATCTGTAATATTGCTACTAAATTCTCCAGTTCTGGTGATGGTAGATGTTTCAGTGGAAACTCCAGAAACAACAAGAAAAGAGAGTATTTAGGAATTGTTGGGGTTTTTTAAAGTAGCAGTTTTACAATTCTTGGAATTCCTGAGAAAAATATGAAAATTATATGAGTGTTTTATCCGGGAGGCACAAATCTCAGGGGCATAATTTTTAAAATATATCATTACTTTTAAATCAGTTGCATAATTTGGGAAAACGTGACTGCTCATTTCTAAGCATCTGGATGAACTATAATGTTCACAACCTATTTTTTCTCCCTTCATCCCCTCATGCCTGAGTAGCTGCATATATTAGCTTTATAACAAATGAAGGGAAAAAAAAATTCCTCCCATGTCAGGTTTTCTGGAGTTCCCAGTCTGTGAGCTTTTGGATCACATTACATTCAATAATTCTTATTCAATGAGCTCTCTTGGTCAGAGGCCTGGTTTTAACAAGAGATGACTGACATGCAGGGCACGGATTTTTAAAACAACAGCAGAATTTGGAAAAGCAGACAGGCATTGTGCAAAGTGGGTTTCCACCTCTGCTCGACCACCATGGGTAGAGCTGTGAGAGCTGTACCTAGGCTGCATTTCAGAATTACATCTCTGGCTGATGGTATGATTATTGGTGGAGGAGTCAAATGAAAGTGTATACAGATTAAAGGCAAGAATCCAAGTAAGTACATGTAAGAAGCCATATTTTAAGGCTTCATGGAAAAAAAAAAATCCATGAACAGAGCCAGCGGTTTGGGTTATGAATCTTCCAAGTAAAAGGGAAAAAGATGCCTTTTTGAATGCTTCACTTAAACCTCCAGAGAAGTGACTGCCTGACACCAAATTTCTCAGTGAATACTGCTCCTTCCACAGACCACTTTGATCTGCAGGGGAAACAGAAGTTGCTTCAAACCCCTCCACAACAGCACATGTAAGCTCTGCTAATATCAAACACACTGTTTCCACAAGGCAAGAGAGGCACAGGAGCTGGTGAACAAATTGCACCCTACTGAATACCTACTGTACTGATAGGACTTGGGTCACAGATCTCTCAGAACCCAAACCAAAAACCCCTTCCACACAGAAACAACCTAAGGAAAAAATCACTGCAAGACACGCAATTCTCTAAGTGAAACAGTTTTTAGTAACCCTTCCCTCCTTGTGGGAAGGGAAATGAATTGAGATCCACTAATCAAAAGCCCAAAGTAACAGCTACCTAATATTTATTCTCACCAGTGTTGCTGCTTGCCAGCTACACACGTCTTCAACTAAAGCTTACAATGAAATTTCCCCACTGAGAAACAGACACTATACCTGAATGAGAACAATTTTTATAGATATAAGCTAACAGATAAAAAGCAGGGCACACCCTTATCCATATGCCTAATTTTCAGTTTAGCACCACATAAGGGTAATTTCTACTTACCATAACACCACAGAAAAGCAGTAAATTTTTTTTCATAAAGTTTCAACATGTATTAAACTTGCATTTTCCTGTGGAAGAAAAGGCTCCTTCTACTTGCCTGTGCCAAAGCAGGGGTGACCTCAATGACTTGGTTTTAACTGTTTGATTAGTAACCCCCCAGCAAGTTATTTCACTATGAAATTAAAGACCCCTGAGGGACTCTACCAGAACCCACCTAAATACAGAGGGGATGCTGAAATCCTGACCTCTTAAATGCAACTGCCAACTGAAACTCGTTTAGAAACTCACTGGGCAAGATAAGCAATTCCATTAGTTCCATCATAAACTAAAAAAACCCAAACAAAACACAGGAAAAAGTCAGAATACCAGTGGGCCCTGCCTCTGTGGAGAGGATGTGAGTAGTTTATGGGATGAGATAAAACCTGGTCCTGAGAGGACACTTCTTGCAATGTCACACACAGTTCTGTCTGGGACATATTTCTCACAGCTTTCTGACTTCCTAAATAGTTTTAAATTCAGGTTCTCCTCCAGTTTTACTTTTTGTCATTACAAAGGCCAAGGCTACTTCTGTGGAAAACAAACAGAAGATCCAGCATGAACCAAAGCACGAAGGCAGGTACAATTCCTTCCCTCAGTCACATAAGAAAACATTCCAAATGCCTACTGTGATTTTTATTTATAGACAACTTAAACACTGTACATGGAGCAAAAAGCCCCAATGTCATTCATATCCTCACAACAAAAAGCCTGCCTGAGAAGAATATTACATCTACTATATTCAGTGAACATGAAATTAAAGAGATATTCTCAGATCCACATCCAAGAACAGAAGTACAAAACAAAGCTTATGTCAGATCCATCCATCAGCTTTGTTGTGAAGCATTTTTCCATGCATGGCTCCATCCTCTTCAACTGAAATTATTGGCAGCATTTTGAAGAAGCAAGGCGTGTGTCTGAAGAGTCTTGTCTGAAACTGTGCTTCTTGTAAACAAAGGGGAAAAAAATCCACCTCATTAGTAGCTGGTTTAGAAAATAATGACAGTGAACCAGATCTGGTTAGGACACATCTTGGTGTATCTTCAAAGCTGCTAGTGAAAGGCCACCTAACAGCACCATGACTGCAAGCAATCATGTTTGCAGCAAGTGGAGAGGATTCATATGAATAAAATCAGAAGCAGAAATGAACAAAGCCAATGAACTGAATGAAGCAGTTATTTACCAGATTGCTTTCAGTACCATTTGCTTTTCAGAAGACTATTAGCGAAACATGACAATTTTGGTAATTGAAAAGATCTAGGAAATTTTCAGTCTAGTCATTTATAACACCCCAAATCTAATATTCCCTTAGCCTGAGTGGAACACAAATCACAGAAATACTTGATGCACGTGAGCATTCCATTACTGCATGGATCACCAGATGATGCTCTAAAGGGAGAGTGAGTTTCAGAGTCAAAATCTTTTGTTCTATGTAGTTCTTCAATTAACAGTCTGGTGCAGAGGAGTAGAGACAACAGCAAAAGACTTTGTTCTTTATTTTACTATCTCCAAGAAGAGTGAACTCTACCAGCAAAGCCCTTTACTGAGGACTGCTGCCATTTGAGCTGGGAAGATGGGAACATCTACTGCTGCTCGTGACCACTTCTGGGCTAAACACTCTATTTACCTAAAGAATTGATCATCTTTGGAAATCTGTGTGGACATACAGGCAGGGGATGCAGGTACAGCAGGACTTAAGTTCACCTAATTCTACTGCAACTGTCTGTGTGCCCATTCCATGTTTTACTGCTCTGTCCTTTCCTGGAGCGAGGTAGAGTTACATACAACAGCTGAGGTGTGGCAATTTTTGGTCCCAACATTTCAAAATATACCCACCACTTGAAATTGTTACTCTCTTCCAACCAAACAGTGATCAGAAAGTCTTGATACACAATAAAATACCTGCAATGGGCACAAAAATATAAGCTTCATTCCACATATGAATTTAGGCCCTTTTGAGTTAAAAAGGTGTATATAATAAAGACCTTATTATTTAGAAGGATACTAAAGCACAATTGAATACTCTCAATCATCTCTCACCAACACCAAAGTGGATGAAAACCACTTCCTGCAACTCAAGATTCAATATGATTTTGGAGGCTGAAACCAATTACCCACATTGAAACATGGTAAGGACAATGGCCTTATCTCACTAAATATAGAAGCTTGTAACCCATTTGTACACTTGTGTACCTTAGACAGAACAGTCTAGTAAGCAATGCAAGAATATCAGTCAAAATTAAGAACAATTACAGAGGTTTAATATTATCTCACACACATCAAGAAGTGCTAACGTGACAGCAATGGTATGGAAAGTGAATAATTTAAACATGAAATCCATATGTTCCAGTTTGCTGCTATAGAAAACAAATGTTGAATTTCAATTTACAAATGACATATCTGGTGGAGGGTTTTTTTCCTCTTTTCTGTGGAATAAATCAGACTGAAGGCAGAGACCTAATTTGCCACAATTTAACCTATTCAAAATGAGATGTCATGCAAATAAGTTTTTGAGCAGCAAACTGCTTAACTATGCTAAACAAGTTATTGCATTTATTTACGTGATGTCGCAGCAAATTATGAAGGCTGACTCAAGTTGTCTGTTTGTTTTGCCGAGTTACGTCTGCTCTGTGTCTCACTCCTTGATTTAATTGAACTGCTGAAGATAATATAACTTATCACGCAGACATTATGCCATGCTGTAGATTCTGGGTTAATTAACAGCAGCCTACAGTCACTGAATTTCTCACATGGTTAGCCACTTGGACCCTGTCTACTGTCTAGCTTCACTAATCAACGAGTCTGGGAATTTTACATCAGCGGCACAAAACACTGGCAACACAGGGAGCTTTTCAGTGCACAGAAAAAGAAAACACACAGAGATGTAGGTAGAAATTAACCCCTTCCTACACACCACGTGGCAAGGCTGCATGCTTGGCAAATGTTCCGGTGCACCAGTTGGGGAAAGCAGATCCAGGAGGCAGCTGTTCTCCTGCAGGTCAGAAAGCCTGGGCTGCTGTTCCACAAGCACTGGGGGCTGCCAGCCCTAGAAGGCTCCTGCCTTCCTCTGCCTTCTCCTGCCTTCCTCTGCCTTCTCCTGCCTTCCTCTGCCTTCTCCTGCCTGCTCCCCTGCACAGCACAAGAGGACACATGCCTGCCTGCATGGTAAATTAGCCCCATTCCACACTAACAACTGGAGCTGCACTGGGATACAGGATGGGAGGAGGGCAGGTCCCTGAACCTTAGCACCAGCAGGGGACACAGCAGCAGTGAGAGCCACTGCAGGGGAGGCCCTTCAGGAGCCCATGGAAATGGGCACGTGTTACAGCACATCATTTTTGCCTACCAACACTAGTCTGAAGCTGACCTAAATCTTAGGAAACAATTTGTTGGTAATGCTTAGTCTTACAGCAGGTTGTCTCTGTGAGCTTCCTTGCCCAAACATGTACTTCCAGCACTTCCAGTGCCTCAGACAAAACACTTGCTGTTCTGACTGTGATCTAACCTCCCAAATGCTGACATTCAGTCATTGCTCACAGCGAGATCCCTTATGTGACCACACAATCATTACACCTGACTCAAAGAAAGTGGCAGTGAGCAAAAGGTAAGGCTGGGAAGGTACCAGGACTCTGCTCTCAGCAGCAGCCTTGGATTAAACGCATCGTGAAACTTCTCCCAAAGGTGGAGCTGTACCATCAGTGTAAGAGGATGACACAGTTAAGTTCACAGCACAAGTATTCCTGCTGCTTCATAACACCCTCCTTTAAAAAAAACAAACAAACCCTGTACTTTCAATTATTTCAAGCCAAATAAATATTTTGTTTCTTCTCCATAAAACACAATGCATACAAAGAGAGGTGCCAAAAGGAAACAGATTTTTACTGTTCTGATAGTGTATGTATTTACTCTCGAGGTAATCCTGAGTCTTCAGCCAAGTTTAAACAGGTTCATCTATATGCCCTCAAAACTTTCCAGCAGGTCCAGAATTTCAAGGTATATAAAACCAAGTAAAAGCCCATCTCTTGCAAATGATGAGCCAGATACTCTGCATGACAAATTTTGTGTGCAGGTGGTGGCATTTGAAATAGCTGTGTACAGCTCTGAGGTTCACATGACCTGCTTGCTATTTTCAGCTGCAAGCATGCAAGTTTTCAAGCCTTTCTTGACAACAATGGAAATGAAAATTCTCATATGGTTGTAAAATCCATGAATTTAATAACAAAAACCGAAAAGCAGCTATAAAAATTTCTATATAAAAGTAAGTATACTCAAAACTATAAATGCAGAAACCGTAATTCCTTTGGAGCTAAACCGAGTGAAAATGGCTGGTGAAGGAGCTGACTCACTTCTTCATGCCTACAGGACTTTTCTAACTCTGGTGTGTATCTCACTCTGACCCTTGAGATGAGATTTGGTGGCCAAGTGCTTTGGTAGATTCTGCCAGGCAATTGAGATTAGTTTTTGTCCATCTTAATGCTCATCCAGACATGTCTGCAGTGATGTGCAATGAAAATGCACTATTGTGCTGAAGGGGGGCAAAGAGGGGAGTGGGGAAGAATGGGACCTGGACAGAAAAGGGCAGAGAGAACTGACAGAGATTACATGCCCTTCAACTTCAACAACCTGGGAGCAGAACTACTGAGCTCCTGCATGTGGGGCAAAGGGTGTTCAGCTCCCAGATGAAAACTAATCATCTCTCTTAAGAATGTAAATGGGATTCCTGGTCAGACACCCTTGACAGAGCACAACCAAGGGGACACAAAGCTGGTCTCTGTGTGTTACTCAGTGCACAGGTACACTGCTACTAGACCTAAATTTGATAGCTCACTCAGTGCCACAGGACCTGCAAATCAGCAAGAGCTTATTTACTTGTTTATTTACATTGATAGAGCCTTTACTGCTCTAAACCCTGGGCAAGCTCTGTGAGTGAGCCCAACCACGAGCCTGTCTCCCCTCCTATGCCAAGGCCTCTACTTCAGGTCCTCATCCACCACTGGCTGCCAGAAGGCTCAGGTACAGAAACACAGGAGCACAAGTGTATTCCCAAGAATATATTTTAAACATAGAAAATGACATAACCTTTCAGGTTAGGTGATTTCTCCGTCTTTATTTTTTTTACAGTCAACTGTGACTATACAGACCTTGCCCTAGCCACAGCAGCCATACTCAGTATATTAAAAACTCATCTACACTCAATATTCAAAACAAATGGTCTTTTTCATGAGGATAGAGAGGAGTATTGAGCTCTTTCCTGTCTTTTGGGAATGTGATTTTTGTTTATCTGGATATGGGTATAGCTAGTTCAATTCTCTACAGTCCCTTTCGATATCAAAGATTGTTTTATTTAGCAAAAAATTAAAGGGCTCAAGCTGTGCACTTTGTATTCAGATAATCCCCCCCTCCCCCCAATTTAGTGTATGTGAGATTGAGAGATCCCTAATTAATAGAATTATCTTGCACTTACATGGCTCATTCCATCAGAGGCTTTATAAATATTTTATTAGGCTCACATTTTGAGAGGCACTAGATACACTAAGAGAGAGATTAAGACCATGTTAGCCATTCCTACTTATGAAAAACAGCAAACCCAGTCACTTTTCCCCTCTTTATCCATTGCAGTTTCTTTTTCAGAAGAAAAATACTGAGCAATGACCAGCACCTCTTTATTGGATGTTTTAACATCAAGAAAATACTGGGCAAGATCACATGCTAAACAAATGAGAAAAAGAACAAATAAAAAATATGAGCATCACTGAACTGAAAAAACCCCAAGTAGTTCAGTTATGAACTGTAAGGGAACAAAATCTGTGTTCATGCAGATTTTCATAGATGCTTCTCTCATACACTTTTAGTATAAAGTGTGTTTATAATTCAGTACTGATTTGAGAAAAGGTGAATGACTGGTAATTGAGCAGCCTTGTTCTGCTGCCTGGATCTCCTACACCATGACTCCTGTGAGGATGATTGCACACCTATAAGCATGTGCTGGAGCAAAGGAAAGATACTGCAGCCTTGGCTTGTCCATTAGTTTTACAAAAGTGTAAGAAATGGATTTAACATCTGATCCTCAAGAAGCCAGCAGAGCTAGAAAAAGACTCATTCCTTAACTCTGCTGATCAGAACTGCAACATTGTCTTCCTGCTCCACTCCTTTCAATCTCCATAACTGCAGTATATTCATGATATACTTTCATAAAACTTTATGTTAAGTAAGGGAACATGCAGCAAATTAAACTTCTTTAGTCATACCTTGCTGTTCCACCCCACCCTGCCCAGCTCAGGAGGAAACTGTGACTTGGGAGTCTGAAGGCTGTGATCAGATGTGACTGAAGATGGAAATGGGGCAGACTAATGGCCGTGTCTTTATGTTCATCTCTTGGTTGCTGCTGCAGTCTTTGTACCTTCCTTACCCCCAGCACCTGCACTGCTCTTGTGTCAGCTGAGAGGAGTGGGAACAGCATGATTTACAAAGACTCCACATAATCAGAGGGGTCAGAATTATTTTTTCTTAAGTAGTTACAAACTGATTTTATGCGATAAAAGTCAAAAGACAAAGGCACAACTGCTTGCTCTTTCTCCAAGGCTCAGTCATGCAAGGCTCCAGTCTCTCTCTTTAAATTTGCAGTTACAGTTCAACAGAATTATGAAATCAGTTTGCCTAACCAGTTCACTTGCTCTTCCTGGCAAGTGAAACAACCCATTTCCCATTAGTATCTCCCTTTTATACCACGCTAGCATGAGATGTCTCTCTAGGTTCAGCAACAATGCTGAGGCTTCTTCAGCCTCACCATTCCAACAGGCATTGCAATGACACAGGAGCTTTCCTCTCGAATGCCCTCGTGATTTTCAGTCAGTAGTTTAAATATCTCAACATATCAAGGAGTTAATTTTCTCAAAGCAGTGGCCATATTCTTTCTTTTAGAGTACCACTGCACTATTAGAATAATGTTTCATTATTACAATAGTATTTACCTAATTTGGTAATGGATTTTATTGATAAAAATAGGCTGATTTGTTCTAGACTTACTTACCTGCTGTCTTGACAAAAAAAAAAAAATCTACTTTCATAATGTGTTTTAGGAGAAGATTACGTGAAGGAATGAGGCAAAATGGGATGTCTACATAAATATTTCTGTGTTGTGAACCATTTCATGATTTGAGGTATATATCACAGCATTATGAAAAGTTTGGTTCAGTTGTTTTTTTTCATGCAGTCCTTACCTTATCAAGGTGTTAAAAGACATTAAAGAAGTATTACATCATCCCCTTACTGGAAGATTATTGTCAATAGTGCATTCTTTAAAAAGAAGTAACACCACCTAAGAGTATAAAGTGAACAAGGGGGGAAAAAAAAGCACCAATTCCTCTGTTTTATGTACTGAATCAACTTTAAAAATTTAATTAAAATAGAAACATTTATTAATTTTCTAAATTTCAGGAGAATAAATTCACTGATTTTGAAAAAAAACAAGGAGTCTTCAATATATCCTATTGAACACATTTGTTGGACATATTTTGTTCTGCAATTAATTTTTTGACTCATTTGAGTAATTTACTTACTTATTGAGTTTTTTATAGCACTTTTAATCAACTGCTTTAATCTTTATTATTTTAATCTCTTAATCTATGCAGAGATAAAATCTCAAGGTGATTACTTAGAATGATGACTACACAAACTGATACCACTGTGGAAGATGTAAAATTCACATGACCTATTCTCACAGGTCCTACCAGCCAGCAAAGCATTACTGAGATATTTGCAAATCAAAAGGAAAAAAGTTTCCCCAGACAGTTTTTCAATTACAAAACTGCCCACAGCACCTGCTGTGTGACCTGCCCACTTTACTGCACAGAGGCAAGAAGGGGTGAACACCACCAGTGAAGAGACTTTTCCTTCAGGAGGTGACAGCAAAGGTCTGCACAGCTGAAGGCTCTTGGTATTAATGGGACTTTTGCCACTACAACTCTTTTGAAAACACCTGCTTTTACAAATGGTACAAATGGTGCATGGTCCTTATGTGCAAAGTCTAAGCCATGTCTCTATGGATTTGCAGCTGCACACAATAGCAAACTCGAGTAGCAAGTGCCTATGTAAGAAGAAAGATCCAGAAATGGCAGGACAGAAGTCAAGAGATGTCACCAGCTGTGTCACATTTTCCCTGTGGAGCTTGACCCAGCTGCTGACAAAAAGGACTTCCTCTGCTCATCTGACACCAAGGTGACATCATGGACTCAACTTACAGATTACCAGAATTTTCAAATATTCATCCTTATTTACCGAAAGGCAAATTTGAACAACAGGCCAGATTAATTCGTTGCACAGAAAGGAATAAAATTATACTAAATCCTCTGGGTACTGGAGGTTTTCTGTGTGAGCTTAAAATGTGCCTTTTCCATTTCAAAATGGAAATACTAAGGATACTAACATGACTAATATTAAGAGCAATAACACCCCAGCCCTCAAGACAGGTGCTGCAGTAAAGCAGCAGAACTGGGAAAGGGCAAAGTGAAGCTGCCACAACTTTACCAATCCACCTCATCCAACGTGATGGGTTATATTCCACCCACTGAAATCTTGTCAGATTAACAAACCAGCCAAACACTGCACACAACAAGAAGGTGCTCTCTTCCCTTCCCACCACAAGTGCTTCTAACAAATTGCCTCTTTGCTCTTTCCCTTGCAGCTTCCCTGCCAGGATGCAGGATCTCACAGAGCACGAATGCCGACTGACTAGTCTCTAAATGGACTACAGGAGCCGGGAAAGCTGCTCTGCTGTCAGTTTTTCCTAAACATACTTAAGTCTAGTAGAGGAATATTCCAACAGTCTGAGCACAAAAGCAGACAAAGAACTTGTGGCTATAGGCCTCAGAAAAAAAAGATATGAAAAAAATGTAGCTACTAACACAACATTGATGGACCATTCAACCAATAAACTGTAACACTTGGGGCCCATCAAATGTCTTCTTAAGGAAAAGGTATTTTTCCCCTTTAGCCTTGTTATTTCATATTTAGCTGCTAAAACCCCTGTAACACTTATATAGAATATCAAAAAAGGTATATTCTAAATAAATGCACTCTTTGTAAAAATACTTTCAAAGTTCTTCAAGAATGAAATTTTCATTAAAGTACTGTGGACAGTTTTGTAAGCACATGCAAATGAAAAAAATGTATGGGAAGCATTTTTCCTTTTATTGAAATCTTTTCAGCTGTAATTTCATACCAGTCCTTGGTAACCAGTCCAAAATATACTAAAAATGACATGTTTAGGACTGCTTAGCATTTACATGAGTCTGCAACAATAACACTGAAGAGCAGAAGAATTAGTTCAAACATTTCAGCACTTAAAAACAGTTATATGAATATACAAAGAATCCTATTTTCCCCTGAATTGCAAGCTACCAAAAACCTAGCTTCTGAATGATGAAAGGAATGGGCTTGCTTGTTTCCAATCTGAGCAAGAAAATATCAACACAAACACACAGCAATTACAACTTTTAGCATATCTCTCTGAATGGCTGGGTAGGCACTAAAAAGCATTGCTAGGCAGCAATTCAGCCAGCCTTCTGGAAGGAGAGAGGGGAGAAATGCTAATAAGTGTCTAGAAATCAGCTGTGTGACGTGTGTCTCCAGTTACGTGGTGATCCAGCACCATCTGATGATCCTGCTCCATGTACCCCATGCCACAAGCAGCAGAAACAACCTTCCCTGTTCCCACCATGATCTAAATACTTTTGACACCAGAGAGCCTTTTCACACTTCAGCTTAACCTGTCACTAACATTTCAGCACAGCTTTAGTGCAGAGCCTAACAACTGTACTCAGCACAGTGGGAAGATATCACACACCCTTTCTGAGAGGGGTGGCTTCCTCATAATTTAAATATAGAAAGGTTTTTTTTCCATCCACTTCTTTGCAAGAATTTCAGAAGAAAGATTCAAAGATTACCAAACTGCAAACAGAGAACGCAAAAAATAGAAGCCCCTAGATTTATAATAGCTCAAAGTTTTTCAAGTAAACCCATTAGAGTAAGAGTAGAGAGATGTTACCCAACCCACTGATTTTCCCTGACATTTGTTTCTATCACCTAACAAAAGCAATGGGCAGTGTCTGGTTAAAGCCACACCTCTAGAGTGCTATGAAGAACTCTTTAAGAAACCCAGTCAACTCTTTACTGGGATTTTCTATGCAGCAGGAGCCAAGCTGGCTCCTTGAGGAGGCTGTGCCTGGGCAGCAGGCAGCAAGGCAGCTCTCAAATTCAGCTCTGTGCCTGCCTGAGCCAGCCCCTGCTGCCCCACAGCTTCATGGTGGACATTGTGTCAGAGCCACCTGAGCCACCAGCCCCCAGCAAATACACAGATTATTACTGCAGCCTCAAATATGGCAGGGAATTCTCAGGGGTTAGCAGACCTTTGCTCTGCACAGAAGTGATTTTAGGGTTTTGTTTGTATGGACAAAGACTTAAAGAAAAAAGCCTGCACCCTGAACATCCAGCTTCCTCCAGGGTACCCTGAAGAGCCTCCTGTGTCATGACAAACTAATTGCATGTGTTAAGGAAAGCCTGTTACTTTGCCTTTTTCCACTGTACATCAAAAAAGCTATGTTTGATTTTAAAGCACACACACTTACAAATACTGAGGGAATCAGCTACAAAGAGACCACACAAGCTGTTCCAACCTTCCACAGAAGTCTGGGGTTTTTTAAAGCATAAATACACAGCCACCTCTTCAGTTTGCCCTTTCATCTATTCTGAAACATTTCTTAACACACACTTCATTTCCTAACTAGCTGATCATATACAAGTTTTGGGTTTGTAGCTTTAAAGCACTTAAAAAAGATGAAGGTAAAACACAACCTTGATCCTGGAACAGAAGTCAGCAAGGATATCGTGGGTGTCTCACAAGTCACAGAGCTGGGAAAAAAAGAAGCCTGTCCTGACCCTGCGCTGAAACCTGATCTAGTTAAAGAGGCACATGGATTACCATTTATAGCGTTTCTCAGGGGCTGGAGTGAGGGGCAAGGAGGGCGGCAGACAGCTCTCAGTCTGGCTGCAGGGGCCACTGGCTGCCAGCAGGGTTATAAAACTCGCAGATGCTGGGCTCCAAGGAAGGATGGTTTTCCTCCCCCTGCTGCAGTGCACTTTCCACACCACTGCTGTGTTAACCACCCCAAAAGCACGTGTGTGCTCAGGAGAACAGCAGCATTGTTTGCTCACGGTCTGGGAAAAGAGGATAACAGGTGAGACCAGGAAGAAAAGGCAGACACATTTTTGTCTGACCCTGCAGTTAATCCCCAAGATAGTCAAGATACACTTACATGGCCATGCAAGGTAGTGCTTTGCTCCCAAACTCAACATGCACTGAGCAGTGTGAGGTCCAGTACTCAATGGGTGAACTGGAAATTACTCTTTCTTGTATAAGTCAGCTAATGACCTGTCTCAAAGAACAAGGTAAATGTCCTCAAGCTGGAAATTTATGACCCTGTGACAGAGAGTTGAGTGTCTTCCAAAAAGGCAGTTAGTTTGTCTCTTTCTCCACTATGGCAAAGATAACAGCACAAGATTTTGGAACTAAGAAAAAGCAAACAGCAGTTTTGATGCTGCTTTTTTCAACAAAACAATTTTTTTTAAAAAAAAAAATTTTTTAAAAAAAAAACGGGTCTTTTTTCCCCAAAAAAATTAAAAGTACTTTCCCCCGCAAAAAAAAAAAAAAAAAGAAAAAAAAAAGCTTTCTGAGACATATTTTTGGTGTTCAGCCACTGTCTTAGTTAGCTACAGTTTGTCGTGAGTTGAAAATAAGAGTTTTCTTCTTCTCTTCTTTTTTTTGGGCCTAAACAGAATGGGGGAACCATGAACTCACAAGCATTCCCAAGCAGGATAGCTCCTTTTCAGGCATCCTTTCAGCTCTGACACAAGCATGCTCCTGGTCTATCAGAAAACCCCAAACTTTGTTGCAGGATCAAAGAAAACAGAGGATGCTATGCAAATTCTGGGCAGCCTGACCCTCCTCCCTTCCCCCTGGCCTTCATCACCTAAGAAATATCCAAGCTGCATATGCAAAACAGCACTACGTATAAATGAAGTTAGTGGTTTAACTGACAGAGTACCCATTACATAGGCAAAATTATCTCTTTAAAACTTTAAGAAGTGTAATTTGATATTCTCTTATCTAATTAAAATAATATAAATTATGTACAGAAACCGACAGCTCTAGAAAAAGGAGCTGAGCAACATCCTCCATTTGTCTCCACTTGATGTAAAGGTCTGTTCTTACAGCTAGAAGGTTAAATTGTTCTGCAATTGAACCTTCATTCTTCATCCTGTGGGCTAGGATGGCCAGATAGGACACCAATTTGTACCAGTCAAGGGTATGTTTTTTCTGAACCAGATAGTTGTTCATAAGAAACTGGGATGAAATCCTCAAATTCTTATTTTCCTCAGGCCTCTGATGGACCATTAGATGCATTAACTTTCACTGCAGATGATGAAAGAGAGAGACACCACAGAGGGAAGCTGGATTATGACCAGCAATTCTGCAGGAAAAGATCTCTATTTCTGCTCCTTGACCTATGAACTAGCTTTGTTTGATTCATTCTGAAACCCTCTCTCATAAAGGAAATATGGAGAGAAAAATCATCTGGTTTAGGTATGAGCTGTAATCTTTTTCTGCATCACCCAAAGCATGGTCAGACTTGCAAAAACCCACATATTCCTGCATTACAACACATTCTAGAAAATATAAACTTCCAGTAATATCTAGGCAAAGCTGGAATAATGTAATGATGCAGACTGATGAAGCCAAGAGAAGAGAAACACATTCTTATAGAATCAAAGAACATATCAAGCTGGAAGGGACCCTTAATAAGTCCAACCACCTGCTCCTCACTGGACTACCTAAAATTAAATCCTGTGACTAAGAGCATCATTTGGATGTTCCTTGAACTCTGACAGGCTTGGTGTTGTGACCCTTCCACAGGTAGCCTGGTCAGTGACTGACCACCCTCTCAGTGAAGAGCCCTTTCCTAATGCCCACTCTGAACTTCCCCTGACACAGCCTCGTTGCATTTTCCTTTGTCCTACTGCTCACCAGAGAGAGATCAGCACTTCCCCTTGGCTGCTTCTCTTGAGGAAGTTGTAGCTAAGGAAATAAATTTAAAAATCCAGAGCTACTCATCCAGAACTACCCCCATGCTTATCTTTTATCAGTTCTTTTGATTTAGGGTACCTGTGTCTACAACACAAATCTATCAACAGAGAAATGCTGTGCTGCTTCAAGCAGCAATATGCACATGTCCTAGGGCACAAGTAGGCAGGCAGGTTTTTAACTTAGCTAATACAAATTAAAAAAAAAAACAAACGAAAGCAGCAGGACTCTGCTGTGACCTGATCTGACAAAGAAAACTGCCCAGACAACAGTGAAAAATTATTTGGGAACATTATTTCATGGAGTAACGAGTTCCTTTGTTTCCAATTCAGAAAATTTCAACCAGTCTGAAGAGATGAACTTTGGAGATCATCTTCTGGATCCAGATGGGATCTTCAAAATACCTGTGTGCAACTTGCATTTATGCACCTGTTTGCTGCATGCATGCATTGATTTAAACACAGGAAATATCAACATAAAAAACCATTCTCTTGCTCACCTCTGCTAAAAGGACCATTGCTATGAAAATTCTGTTAGGATTGTTGCATGTGGGTAAGAACACACATGAGGAGAGAACACACACTGCCTGCAACCCTAGAGAGCAAAGTTCACTGGGAAGGGTAAAGCAGGGAAAGACAGTTTCTGCATCCTTGCCATTGTAGCTCCACTGGGTTATAAAAGCATTTGCAAGCACAGTAACAGTGGGGAAATCTGTAAATGAGACATAATTCACTGAAAGGCAGTGGCATGTGAAGAGCCCTTCATCTTCACAAACAGATGCTTCTGAAAATTTTACCTCGCAAACAGAAGTTTTTACAATCTCCATGCAAACTGATTAAGCAGCACTCTGAGCACTTGGAGGCATGCCAGCCATCCAAGTCCTGAGTCTCCAGGCAGTGCAGGTCTCAGGTCAGCTACTGGATTAAGATCAAACCTGGCCCATTGGAATTGTGGATTACTGTGCTCAGAGCACAGAATGACAGAATGACGGCCACCTGCTGTGACCCTCCGGGCTGTAGCTGGCAGGACAAGCACCACTCTGCTTCCAGCTGAGACACATTGGTTGAGTCTCCAGGCTGAAGAGTTCTTAGAAGGGTATAAGGAGAAGTTTGGCTTTTGGGGTTAATACACCAGCTCTCACAGCAGCTACTCTCTTCAATGAGATTGCAGTGTCTCATTCCTTCCCTCTGAAGGGCAAGGACACTCATTAAGCAACAGGTACCTGTAAAATGCAACACCTGGCACACAACACCCATCCCTCATTTAGCAGCAATGACCTCCTTCAGCTTACCTGTTTTATGCACTGCAGCCGGTCATTGGTCTGCTGTATGTGCCTGTCCATAGAATTCATTTTGATTGTCTCCACTTTCTTCTACCTGAAAGCCATTAAAATCCCTCGATCTGCAAGACAAAAAGGACAATAAAGATCACTGAACATGGGCCCTACACTTCCACCACCTGAACAATTCAACAGAGATGCTTGCAAGAAACCCCTGAGCATGCTGTGAGATAAAATAATAATAATCCAAATAACAATGATAGCCTGTCTTTTGCAAGGACAAGGGCATGGGGATTCTTCCTAATCTTCCTCTAAGAGAAAATACCTCCCATAAATATTAAATGAATCAGATACAGCAGAGTATTACATGGCCAAAAATAGCACAAAATGTGCGTCCAGAAGAATCTGGATTTCTGGATTGAAAATAAAGGCAACAGGTACATTTCTGGACTCTCCTCCAACTAGCAGATCTATTTCATGAGCCCTTGAAATGGCTAAGAGGACAGGGCAGGAAGGACTGGGACCCACAGCTCAGCCCAGACTTTAAGAATGACAAATATCCAGATGTACAACCAAGCATATACAGAATGGGCCTAATCTTCAGAGCAATGGGCTGCACAGTTCCTGCCTTCTAGAAAAATTGTGTGCATTCAGGCATCTACAGCTGAACAACTACTTGTTACTTCTGGAAAAACACAGCCTGCAGTTTTTAGGTCCATCTCATAACAAACAGTATAATTTAAGGCAAATTAAACCTTCCTGTAATTTAAAAAAAATAATCTAGAAAATAAAAATTAAGGCTCAGAGTAGTGTTTGGAGTTCATGAACAATGAGTGGACACAGAAATATATACCCAAATGCCCTATTTACACCAAACTTTATAGTAGCACAGGCAAGATCCCAGTCTTGCACAGAAACCTCTCCCTCATGAACCTCTTCAGTGGCACTGAGTGGTTCGTTATTGAGAACACTGTTGGTGACAAAACTCCATTGTCTCCATACACGTAAGACAGAGCACAAGTTTCAGACAGTTGCCTGCTTAGAGAAGCTGTTCACCACTTCTGGTACACGACTCAACATCTCTTCAGCTAAACAATTCCAGCACTGTCCATACTCAACCCCCTTGAGGGGAAGAATGTTCCCCATGGTGGGAACCTTGATTACACAGCTCTGACAGTGAGACAGAGCCCAGACCACAGATCCATGTGTATCCCACACACTCAAACTGGCAGGGATTTCTGTACCTAGCTGATAATGTCTGTCCCCCTCTTTTTTTTAAATTTCATGGCTCCTGCTGGATTGGACTCAGGGGGAAAAAAATCTTTTCTGCTAAACAACTAAAGGAGGTCTTAGAACAGCAGCTCAAGCTCCTCACCTCCACGCTCTAGACACAAGAGGGTTCAATAAAGCATTCCTGTCAATAAATTATAATACTTATGAAACAGAAGAGCCAGTTTCACATGTAAGTATTATCTTTTGATTATGCCACTGCCACCTTCTCAATAACAATTGCCATCCAAAGGTCCTTTAGCAAATGTAAATTGATATATTTTATTAAAAGCCAGTTACACAGTCTTATCTGCCTGTAGGACCCCCAAACAGACCTCAGTAGTCATGAAGTTTAATCTCTCAGTGGACAGCAGAGGTATTTATCAAGAGATAAGCTAGCCTAGACATGACACTACTTCAGCAGTGATCCATCTTACAAGCTAGGACACATTATCTGCATTTTAATTGAACATCAGCACAGATGGAGAAGGGCATACTGAAAATAAACACATATACAAGCACATAGATGTCTATTGAAAAATTTGAAGACATGCAAACTAAGGCCCCCCCCTCTTTTTTTTAAAAGAAAGTCACAGCATTTTGAATTATACAGTTTCATGTATACACATGTAATACCACCCAAGTTTGCTGCCTTACAGTTAACCATAAACAAAATCAAAGGTTGCTATCAGCTACCTGAGCCACAGCTCATTATAGTGTTTGTCCAAATTGCCATTTCTCCCACATGGCACAGCTTCTCAAAGCCCGTCTGGAAAAGCAGAGGGGCAGAATACACAAAAGTAACTCACCTAACTGAGCTGGAACCCGATACAGCTCTTGGAGGCACGCGTAGCACCCCTGTGCTACTCCTACACAGACAGGGGACACAAATTCTGTAATAAACTGATCAATTTCAGTCTCGAAAATAGTTCTGGTTTTAAAACCAAGTGGCACTTATAGAAAAGCACTCTCTAACTCTCACCCTTCCCCTAGCGGCCAGAAGAATTTTCACTTCCATGCTCAATGGCATCCTGGCCTGTATC